>WBMZ01013763.1:0-105683 GCA_013400975.1 Atrichornis clamosus
CCCCCCCCAGCCCCGCCCCGCCCGGGACTGAGAGCACCGGAACCGCGCAGCATCACAGAAACACAGAAACAGCAGCCAAAATCCCGCCGGAAGGTCACCTGAAATATGTAAACACACACTAAAAAAACCCCACCACAAGGGGAAAAAAAACCCAAACCGACACAGGAAAGAAAAATCACTTAAAAAAAAAAAAAAAGAAAAAAATAATCACATAAATGCCCCACAAAAAATTCAGAAGAAAACCTACAAGAAACCCCACAAAAGTGACAAAAAAGAAAGATGAGAAACGGACAGAAGAAAAAGGTAACTCCCCAAAAAATGAAAAAAAAAAAGACCAAAAAAATCAAACAAAAAAAAAATCACGAAAAAGATAAACAAGATCACAAGAAAGACAATAAAAAAATCACCAAAAAAATCACAAAAAGAAAAATCGCAAAAATCAGGGTATGTTAAGGGATTGGAATGGACGTTAAAGACTGTTCAGTCCCAACTCCCCCACACCATAGGCAGGGACACCTTCCACTATCCCAGGTTGCTCCAAGCCCCATCCAACCCAGCCTTGGACACTTCCAAGGGATGGGGCAGCCGCAGCTTCTCTGGGCAACCTGTGCCAGGGCCTCACACCCTCACAGGGAAGAACTGCTTGTCATCTAACCTAAATTTCTTCTCTTGCAATTTGTATCCATTGCTGCTTGACCCGTCACTACAGTTCCTGATGATATATAGATAATATTAATACAGTTGTAGTTAATACTAATACAGTTATATAGTTGAATTATTAATGCAATCCCTGTATTAATAATTAATACACAGTTGTTGTTGTTAATATTATTATTTTTGACATGCACCTTCCAGCTGCAATGCCCCAATAGTGGTTTGCCTCAAACAGTGACACTGATTTAAATTCCCAGTGCTCACTACTATGGGTATTCACAGTTAATTCTTTTCAGGGAGCAACCAGATTGGGACAAACACACCTACCTTACACAAAGCATTAAATAACATTAATTAATTATAATAATATGTAACTGTTCAGGCAGCCACTACAGCTGGGATTTGGAACAAAATCTAAAGATACAGGAAAAGATTCTTGCAGTGGGTTAAGGGGAATACAGATAATTACAACATTTAACAAATCCACTTCATCACAAAAATCAAAGGTTTGTTTGCCATTTCAAATTGATTATTCCTATTCTTTTTAATCCAATGAAAAAAAAAAATCACAGAAAGACCAAATTAGTCAAATGGGCATCACTGCAAAATGCTACTCACACTCCCAGCACTGCCAATAAAAGAAACTGTATTGATCAGTTCATTTCACATGTTCCTTAAAATATAATCAGACCTAGACTAGTCCCCAAGTTTGCAGACTAAAGATGTATTTGTACTTATTTTTTAAATCTTCCTCATTGTCTCTCCATTTCTGAAGCATTTTACCCAAAATCAAGAAAAATTTAAATGCCTAAATTACAGTCCCGCTCTTTCAGGGCTTAATGAGTATGGGGCTGGTGGAGACCAGATCCTACTTTCAGTCAGTACATCAGAGCTAAGTATGTTCTTAGACTATTATTTCCAGTCTGAAGCCAAAGGGGATTTTTGTATCAAGAACAAAAGTATGATTTCTTTCTTCTACAGCCCATTTTTTAGTGGGACTCAAGCACATGATAAAAGTGGTAATTACTGTCATGCCCCCAGACACTGGAACAACAAGAGATGCAAGATCCCAACAACTGAGGGAAGAGTTTAAGTTATAATATAAGCAAAGCCTATGGTTTGGCTTCCTTGAGCTCCAGAGACCTGATAGCATAAATAGTGGCAAAGTTATTTGCATGGCCCCACTTTGCAGCTGGTGAGCAGCAAGGAATGCAGCAGAGTTGTCTGATGCAAAAAGCCTTATCATCTAAAAAATATACAAACACAGAGAGATCTGGCTGAGGTTTCAGGCCATGCAAACACAGGGTGGTAACGAGCACATAATTTGTTGGCTGCATGGCTGGAGCTAACGTTCAGCTTGATGAATTTAGTTTTATTGTGACTGCTCTAGAATCTAAATTAAGCCCTCTAACCTTGTACTAAAATGAGATGCAGCAGCAGCTTCAAAACCAGACAATTAAAGCTGCTCCCTCAGTAGCAATATGAGAAAACGGCTACACTGAGCAAGTGCCACTTCCACCACTACTCCTCCTCGTAACACCCTCTAGTAACAATTCCAAAGCCCAGTCTCCTCCAAACTATTCCCTACAGATCGTTGGTGTAGCCGTGTCAGGTTGGGACAGTCTGGTTAAAAAAGGTATGAATTTTGGGAAGGCTCATTAGGTTAATAACTCCCACACACTTTTTGGTGCTTTTCGTTTTAAATGCAGCATTCAATGGTCCTTAATCTGAGTATTTTCTGTTCCAAAGGTTTAAAGTAAGTTAAAATTTGTTATTTTCAAGAGTAATATCCTAACAAGCTATACCCTAAGTAGTCGTAGCAGAGATTGTCTGAAAGTCAATTAATTGTGCACGTTCAAGCCCTGCAGTGAGTCTTGTACAGCCTGAGTTGGCCATTTGCCTGCCTTACCCCAGTACCTACTTTGCACCACAGACACTGCATTTTACTGGGATACTGTGTTTCTGCACCAGGGCGTGGCCTCATCTCACCAAACATAACCAGAGTGGACAGGCTGACATTTACCTGTGTGAATCTTTCACACTGTATAACCCAACGTTATGCTGCTCTCCCCTATGCAGCAGGGAGGATCCTGAGTTATTATAAACCTGTTTGGCAAAACATTCTTCCATAACCAAATTAATTTCACTTTAATCAGGGACAGTTTCACAGCCAAGCTTCTTTAGAAGACTTTTTGAAACCGAGTTTTCACCGTGTTTTACTTTTTCTAGAATTCAAGTCCCATCCTGTGTGCAGAACAACAGCACTCAATGAGCTCCTCTCACGAGCAGAGGGAGGAAGAGCTTCTGAAGCCCCATCAGGAGTTTAAGCTGTTTCACTGAAATATCACAGCTCTCACATAGGCATCCTGGGGAAAGCAGATGCAAAGCAGCCCACAAATATCCTCAGCCCTTCAGTAAAGACGAAGCGAAGATGGAAAAGTATTTGCTTGTGTTCACTCACAAGTTCTACTCTATTCACTGACAGCAGAGAACAGGGAAGTTAAAGCCCTACAGTTCTGAGGTGGTTCTACACCAAGCAAATTTGGACTTTGTTATCTTAGCCATGAGGCTTGGAAATCAGCCTGTTTAACTTACAAATTAAAAACCTACAAAAAGTTGAAGCAAACCTTGGGAAAAATAGGACCCCATGACAGTACTTAAATGCTTCAAGGTAAAGCAGAACAAAATTACACACAAGCCACTTGAATTCTCCTTTGGGGATAAACAAAACCCGTGCTCTTTATTTGTCAGCAAGTGGAATTTCCCTAACTTTATGAATTATGATAAAGATCAGGAAAGAATCATGTGTTCATATCTGGGCTGGTAAATTTACAGCAGGTTTGATATGTCAATGTAGAGATCCTAACATTACATGCAAAAAGATAAGGATATTTAAGATGTTATTTATTACATGCCTTCTTTTGTCTCAGTAAGCAGTTAAGGTGTGACTGGGATAAAATTCATCAAGTTGCAAGAGACAACAATCAAAGGAACAAAAGGATACTCCAGTGCTGAGACAAGGTATTTGTTATTCTGTCTGTCAGCAGTGCTCAGCCTCTTTTAGCAATGCAGTTATTTTCCAAAGTGCAATATCATTCATCAAAAAAAAAATTTAGAATATGTGAATGCTTATCTTTGTCAGGACTAAAACCTTTGCAGAAAAGATTCAATGAGAAATTTAAAATGTCAGAGTGACTCCAAAAGCACCCATATTAACGAGCCAGTGGGACTATGGGCAAAGGCAATCCAAGTGTCCAGAGAAATCAAGGTTGGCTACAGATTCAGATTGGGAGCCTGCCCTCTAGAATAAACACTGAAGAGAAGTCAGGAGTCTGGCTGGCAAAAAAACCCTCTACTTGAATGCCATTAGAAAGTTCAGAAAATGTTTAGAAGGTTTTTTCCAATCTAGCTTGAGTGACCTAAAATATAACATTTACCTACTGCTGTACTGCCCCATAAACTTCAAAACTGCACGGGATCAACTCATTCTCTTATTTGGCAAATACCAGGTACTTACAGATGTTGTTGGCCTCACAAGGAAATGGAAGGAACAGCAGCAGTTCAAAACCAAGGCTGCATATACCCAAACACCCCAAAAGCACTTTAAATGAAAACAAAGTCAAGCTACACACACTCACTGCTAGTAGGTCCTTGCTCAAGAAATACTTTAGAGCCACAATATTCCAACCCTAACATGCTCCACCATTATAGTTAAACCATGTTTTTTCTTGGTTTGGGAGATAAAATGCTTCAGGAATTACACCCTTTCCCTCTCTGAACAAAATTGAAATGGTATAAACCCATAAAAAATAGTTTCATGGAGCTACCCATAAAAATGTCTTGACAACCAAACTTTGTCATATGATGCACAGACCATAAAAATAACTGATTACTGCAAAAACATCCTCAGCAGAAAAAGTCTTCGTATCTACAAAAGCAGAACAAACATTTATTTTATATACTCTGCTGTAGTTTTTCATTCTAGTTTGCACTAAATTTGGTGCTACAGCAAATCATTACCCAACAAGATAGACATAGTGTTGAAACATATCCTGTATTTTAACAGTAAATCTTAATGTCAACTGTATTGGCAGGTAAGAATTTATCCCAACGATGTGTAGGATTTGCAGCGTTTTAAATATATTTCATAAAACGTTTCAAAATCTGTTCAACACAAAGAGTAAGAAAAAAGTATTTTAATAAAGGGGAATAAAAAGTATTAACAATAGAAGATAACGAAGCAGCAGCTGATCGTTCAGACAGTGATACCTTTAAACTCTTGTAGTATATGGTCCTGTTGATCTCCAGAGGAAACAGGTTCTGCTCCTTCCCTGAGCGTGCCCAGTTTATGTAGCGGAGCCAGTTGCCCTTCTCTGGGTCGGTGGCATCCACACACATCCAGCCCAGGTTTGGGTAATACACCTGTGACACAGAGAAGGCATCAGGGGGCACCTGCTCACCCCTGCTCACACCAGCAGCAAACACTGCATTCTGCACCGACACCAAGCACTCCCTGTCATCCCAGGCCAGAGGCAACACAGAGGGCACAGCACAGCCAGGGGCTGCACTGGGACAAAGTGCTGCTGGTCTTCTGCAATCTTCCAGTCAAACTGAACTGGGAAAAACCCACCTGTGGCCTGCAAACCCTTCTCTGAAGGGTTTGGGCTCAAATGTCAAAAGCCTTAAAACACTTTACACTTTCTTTTCAGTTTGGTAAACCTGAAATGACACTCTAGATTTTGCATTCAGTTAAATGACTGATTTTAAGATATGAAGGCCCTGGAACCTTATTTTCACTATCTGATAAATTTGAAAAAGTAACTATATAGAAGTTAGAAGCATTTCTTTGAAAGATATGGGAAAGCATACTTTATATTTAACCTTTTTTTCAGGGTATAAAAGAACATTTAACCTTTC
This sequence comes from Atrichornis clamosus, assembly GCA_013400975.1. Taxonomy (NCBI): domain Eukaryota; kingdom Metazoa; phylum Chordata; class Aves; order Passeriformes; family Menuridae; genus Atrichornis; species Atrichornis clamosus. Next base: position 5,572 of record WBMZ01013763.1, read on the forward strand.
AGAAATTTTGAGATCACCTTAAAAAACTGACCATGTCAATAAAATTCTGCACGTTCCAGAATGCTGCGTAAATTCTTTGGTTTCTCTTCTTGGGGAAAAGGTTGACACCTATTCCTGGTTTACACTTCCAGACAACTTGCAACAGAACAAGAAGGGAACTGACATGTTCGCTATTTTCTGATGACAGGCAACTCTGCTTCTCTTTCAACACATGTTATGCATCTCCCACTCTTCTTATAATCCAAGTTAGATGCCTAGAAGAAGAGCTATCAGTGGGTATTTTTCCTTTTCTGTTTATCTAAAAATTTAAAAAATCTACAACGTTGATTTTTGTTTCTGATAATTTACAAGTAATTCTCAGGCTTTTCAAACTGTTTTCCATCTTCAGTTTTCCAGTGCACTTCTACAACAGCTTAGAAAAACCCCTACTCAATAAATTCTATTTCTTTTGTGCTGATAATACTGTTGACTTAATAAAATACAATTTTATCAATAAAGGTGAAGTTTTAATAAATAAATCCCAACCATCTTAGTTTCTTTCCAAGCAAACAGAAAACATCTCCCTTGCTTAAACTATTCCAGCATGGATTTCATCAGCTGACTTTTGAAAGAATGTTCACCAGCACACCCAGCCCTTCCAACATGAAAGCATTAGCAGTGTCCCAGATGAGACTGCAAAAGCAATTCTTTTGGTGAAAGTGGACGAGAAGAGCCAGACAATGCTGTTGAAGAGTGGCACAGATATGGAATATATGTCAAAATGTAATTATTGATTACTTTTAGTTTTATTTTTATATATATATATATAAAACTATGGTATTATATTACTTTTTTATGGGCTTTGCACTAACCAAAATACTTTATAGCTTTTCAGATAAAGTTTCTAATTTACAGAATATTGTTTAAAGGCCTTGTGCACTGTGAGAAAGAAAATAGCTCCAACTGCTCTATGTAATAACATTGTGACTTTAGGTGACTCCTGTACCCACACTAAAGCCCACTCAGCACAGCTGTGCCAGTCACTCTGAATCCGCACTTCCCTCCCTTTGCAGACACTTTCTCTCATTTTCCTGTGGCTTTTCTCCAACACAAAAGGAAAATATGTTCTCTCCTCAGACACCACAAGCATACACTGACACACACAGCTCAGTTTTTTCACCATGAGCCTCTGGCATGACAGTTCAAAATCATTAAAATTGACTGGAGATGCCAGTTTTAGAAGCTTTACTTCTTACTCAGATTAATTTGACTAAAGAAGCAAAGGGAATGCTTCTGGAAAAGGTTGTTCCCCAAGTTCAATGCCCATATACTGAACTGCTCCCACACACCCCCATCCTTTTACACACCATATTTTCTAACAGTTGAGATTCTGGCTGCATTTCAGGTATCAGCATATGGGGCCGACTGTTGCAGCCTCATTTAGCTGCTTTTTTCCCCAACACCAAAATCTCTATTAAAGCAACACACAATTACTCTGGAATCTAACAAGAGTTCCCATTATCACCTGCATTGCAAACTATGAAACTCTGTAACAGCTGGCTTGCAACTATCATTTCTCAACACAAACTGAAAAAATATCTACCAAGAACATTCAAAATCCACTGAGAAACACAATTGTAAAGTCAATAATTTACCTGGCTGATTCAATCTCACCAAATGTTCCTGTACCAGATCAAAATTGGAGATACCTTACGCAGTGGGCTTTGTGATGGCATGAGCTCAATGCAACAAACATTACACTTGAATACTTTATTACTTTTCTAAATAGGAATGTCCCAGATCAATTCCCCTGATAGACATTAACACTAAGTATTCAGTATTTTATGGAGTTCCATTTTTGCAGGCGAGGGGACAGAAGGATGGATGACTATTATCACTATCTTTAGCCTAAAAATCTGTGAAATAGCAAGCCGTGTTCCAGAACGTTCTATGCCACAGTTCCACCACCCCTCTCGTCCTTGACTATTCATTTTGCTAAATCCATGTGCTGCGTTTGTCTTCAGAAAGACTGAAGAAGTTTTTGGAAGTGGTTATGATCTGCCTTGAAGACACTGTAAATGGGATGCAAATCCAGATTAAGACATCTACATTTTGAAATCTATGTAATAGCCAAGGTCTCCTGACTACCAGTGGAGCTTCTAGAGCTATTGAGCTGCCCAGACAGCACTTGCTTCAAGGCAAGCCCAGCACAAGAAATACTGCAACACTTGAGAACTCTTATGAAAACTCCAAAAGCAAAACCCATTCCCATAACAAAGCTGGCATTCAAAGAGATAAGTGAGGAGGAGTGCTGTGGCTTCCTTAAGAGTTTCCATATCCTCCTAATTTCCCTACTTTCGTAAGCAGTTGACAGCATTCAGTTGCACTCAGGGTTCAAGCCAATAAAGCAAAGCTCTCTCAGCAATAGACTCCTCAGGGGAGGTGTGATCCACACACAGCATGCAAAAAAGTAATACAGCACTTTCAAACAATGCCCATAGTTTACAAAGCTTTGTAATTCAGAATGGTTACTCAATCTAAGTGTCTATAAATAACTGTTAGCAATGGTAGTAATAGATGGCAATTACCTCACATCAAGTCTACTTCTAAAAATCTCTGGAAAAAGTAAAGGCTAATTACAAAATACTGACCTGGTGACAGGCACCTTTTTCCCTTTACAAACCACTTCTTACCTCCCACATGTACACATTGCTTTTAACTTGAGATCTTTTTTTCTTGTCACCAACAAACGGTCCGAACTTCTTGCCTTTTAAAATTGATTTTGTTGCCCAGACACCTGAGGAGACACATATCAGGAGTTAGACTAATCTAAGTTATTTCAAGCAAATCTTCTACTTGCAATTCATATTTCTTAAGATCATTACATGTTTCTATCTCAGACTGGGGAGCTGTCCACTCTTCCCAAGAGGAATTATTTCAGACAAATACACCAGACACCATCTCTACCCAGCACAGGAGGGCACCACTCTTTCACAGCAACTCTAATTTATGTGAGCTCGTGTAAAACTCTTCATTCTCTTTTCACAGCTGTAGCACTCACCAAGCCTAGTCTTGTCAACAGCAGATGGGAAGAGCCTCACATCCTCAGGAAGGCCCCTAAGCACGTGCTCAGGAACATCATCCAAGGTCTCCACAGCAACAGGAGAGTCAGTTGTGTTCTACAAGTCAAAAAGCCAACCACCATGAACAGGTAAAAACAATATACAACGTGACCAACCCACACGAGATACAAAACCTTCTGACTTGCCATTAAAATAAAATTTCCAAACTCACCACACTGAGGACATATACTAGCAATCACTTATTTTCTGTTTTCAAAGGATGACTTCCAGGCATAGTCAACCTAATCAGGCCCCAAAAACCAATCTAAAATAGTTTCTGATCTTGCCTTATGTGAAAACATATCCCTTAGGAGAAAGACTAAAAAGGAACTTTGGGAAAAAACCAAAGTTCCAAGAAGCGCATACAGTTAAAAAACCCGAGAAGTTATTTGCCGTGCCTATTGAAGTGAGGGTGTTGCAGTAAAGTAACTACTTCAAAGTAGATACCAGAACTTGCACTTGGGATACACCATCTACTCTGCCACAGTGTAGCAGGATGCTCTGCCTGGAATGGGGTAAAACAATGCCCTATTTGCAAAGCTATCAGAGGTGAATGGAGAGGGGGGGGTCCTGCTGCTTTTGGTGTTGAATAACGCTGAAGCCAGCCGGACATCAATCCCACAGTTAAACATCCTGAGAGTGAGCAGAAGATGTGGCAGAGCTCATAAAGCACCCGATAACGGAACAGCCGTGATACTGTGATAACCGGCCTAAAGCTGCTGAGCTGGCCCAGCTGCCTGGGGACATCTGACTGACAGTCCAGCACTTCATCCTAGACAAGCCCAGGCCCCCTTTCTAACAGGGTCTCCTGACACATCCCTGCTTCGAGTGTATGTGAAGATTCCTCACTGCAGTGAGGAAGCTTCAAGTCCCATCCCACCCCTGCCATGGGCAGGGACACCTCCCACTGTCCCAGGTTGCTCCCAGCCCCGTCCAACCCGGCCTTGGACACTTCCAGGGATGGGGCAGCCACAGCTTCTCCGGGCACCCTGTGCCAGGGCCTCACACCCTCACAGGGGAGAATTCTTTCCCAACATCCCATCTAACCCTGCCCTCTGACAGTGGGAAGTCATTCCCTGTGTCCTGGCACTACAGTTCCTGGTGATTAAAGTATCTGCACGTCAAGTTTATTGCTCTGCAACAAACAGAATAAGCTAAAAACAGCTTTTAAAGAGTATAAAAGGGTTTAAATAGTTATTATTTCAGTATCGTAAATGTTAATCACAATTCCTGCATCAATCAACAGCTCAGAATGTTTAGCCAGTAAGTTATAATTAATACAAAAAGTCTTAAGATATTTCTATATTAAAATTTGATAGGCAATATAAAGCTAATAAATTATTTACTGTCAAGTGATTAGTTCCATTTTTAAGGAGCCTACAAGGTTCAGTGTTATATTATTCACACTGTTATTTATATAACACAACTATAAATGCTACTCACACAAGTCATTAAAGCTGCTCTTTATAATTAACAAAACACAATTTCTCATTAAAATGACCAGAATTTAAAAGTTACAGGAATGCAAAGCTTCCCACAGAACGTGTCCACATTCTGAAAGAACTCTGCTTGATGAGAACTAGACATGTTCCCTAAAAAAAGCTATCCGTCCTCTGACATGGAACTCTAATCATTCTGGTCAGGAAAAAATACTGGTGCTGATGGCAGGAACAACTCTGATATTAAAGGTGTTGTACTTGAGCACTGAACTAATTTTTAGGAGGGGTTAAACTGAGAAATTTGTCCAAGCAGACTCTGACTTTTTGGAAATGATTCTGGCTTTTACCTATAACTGTAAAGCAGAGATACTACAGTAGTTTTCCTACACTGAATAATATTCAAGAGGATTTTCCAGTGAGTACTTTTGGAATATGCTGAAAGGTTATTGAAAATGTATTTTTAAACGCATCTTGATATGCTATCAAATTTCATCTTTTTAATCTCTAAAGCAAACCAGATAAAGCTTCTCAGCCTCTGCTCCTCAGCACCCAGTCTTTGTGAGGATGCTGCTATGGCAATGATTCACTACGTCTGAAAACTCGACTTGCTGAGTGGAGCTACAAGAACAAATCTTCTGCCAGTTTTAACTGCAATGATGAGGAAAATGATAAAACTGGAGTCAGAGCAAGGTTATTCTAGTGCTGCCCTGCTAAGCCCTAACAGCTGCACAGTGAGCTCCCAGAGAGCTATTTGTAGGGGAGAAAGACCCCCAAATTGGAAACCATGGAAGGAGGAGAATGCCAGAAATCCAAGAGAGAAAAGAGACCGGGGAGAGGAAAACATACTTATTTTAGTAGTTACAATAGCTGAAGTCTATTCAAAGCAGAGCAAAGCTGTATTTTGCTCTTCTAACAACCCAAAAGGAAAAATACTGATGAAAGCAGCGTGATTTTCAGACATCTGTTAGCCTTGAACTGATATGCAAGAACCCATGTCTCAGATGAAAAAGAAACATGCTCTTCTCAGCATATCAAAGAAACCTAAACATCTTTCCAGTACATTACCCCAGGATTTCATTAGGAGAGAACCAAGTCTATTTTTCACAGTGGTTTCTATCAAATTATATACAGGCATAGAGGAGGGTGGCTGACAGCTCTCAAAATGGTGCACTTCCAGTTTCAAGCTAAAAGTGGGGTGTTTTCTTGGTTGGGTTTCATTTGGGGGTTTGGTTTCTTTGGAGAGTGTTGGTTTTGGTTTGGGGTTTTGACGAGCAGTTAAAAATCTCAACTGCTGACAAATAATTAAAAGTCTCAAGCCTGCAAATAAACTTCAACCTATCAAAACTTAAAAATTAGACTCAGCTGGTTCAGACAGAAGAATACAGCACTGTGTTTTATCTTTGGTTTTTCTGGCATATTCATTAATAGTCACACCTACCTTTAGCCATAAATATCCCCAAACTGTTCTACCATTTAAGAAGTATATTTGTATGGACTAATATACAATCAGAACTTTATTGTGCATCTATCTGCATAAATCAGAGATTAGCAGGACATTCAGAGAACAAAACAATCAGACTCATCCAATACTTGTCTTATTGATGGATTTCACAAGTACCAGAAAACTGGATATGGCCTTGTACACAATACATGTCAGACCTCAAACGAATGGTAATAAGTAATCAAATTCAAAACAGTAAAATAAACAATTTAGTTCAGTCAAATCACTGCAATCTATTTTTATTTGCAATTTAGATGTAGCTACTTGAAACTTTTTCAAGATCACAACTTGTCCCCAAGGAATGTCTGTCTACCAAAAAGAAATACTGTATTTCAATCACTTCGCTACCAAGACTTAACAATCACATTTAAATTTATTTTTCCATTTACAAGATTTGCCTCTTGATAAGGGTAGTGTACTTCTGCGTCTCCTACAGCCAACTTTTGCATTTAACTGAAGCCTTAATACAGCATTTTTCACTCGTTCCAAGACTGCAACGTTGAATACAAAAATACCGGAAGCCTATCTCACTCTTAAACTTCTTACTCTGAAGTTCATCAGAAAATTACATTTCTAGCATTCAAATCAGCCAATATGAAGTGACTTTAGAATAATGCCAAAGAATCATTTGAGGGCTGAAGTGGTGCCTTAACTGAAACTATCTTTTCCTGTTTGCATCAAACCCAGATTCCAGACACACTGACAGTACCTTTCAACACATCAAACAACCTTCCACACCACTTTCAATACAATTGTACCTACAGACCAACCACAGATTAGTCTATAATGTTATAAACAGTATTTAAGCAGAGTAGAAAAGGCACCTGCAACAAGATGTTTACAGGTGATCAGATATTAGAACAAAAAGGAAAGAAACCATCCTGAACAGTGCAATGAATGACAGATAGTCAGTTAGTGTCATGTTTGGGTGGAAACAGGATTTGGATAAATGAAAAGGTCAAGGAAAGAATGTCACTGGAGAGGGAGGGAGATGGCAGAGAAGTTAAAAGTGGTAGTTGAGAAAAGGTAGTTGTGCCAGCTAGCACAGGAAAGGTAAGAGAACAGCAGAACTGTCTCTCCTTGTCCAGCAACCTTACCTGGCTACCCCTCTTTGCCACAATTTAACACTATTTGTGTGCTTGAAAATTAAAAATGTATTGGAAATATTTGAAATAATCATTGAAAAATTCAGAAGGAATGGGGGGAGGGAGTTTCAGTACAAGTGCAGGTGTCATTTGTTACTGTATTCCTCAGCCCTTTTTAAATAACTGCCCATGGTGTCTTCCAGGTAGCACTGCAGTCTGAGATGCAGTGATACCAATCAAACCCCCTGTTTGCTTGGGTTTTTAAAAATAAATTATTCAGCTATTCTGATGAACTAGTTTACATATTAAAGGAAGATCTCCTTTTACAAGAGGATGCATACTGCCTATCCTGAGACAGCAATCTTCCAAGAAACCCGAAAACATTAATTCCAGCAACAGCTGGTTTTTTTCTTTTAATCCTTCTTCTCCTTACAACAAGGAGACCATATCAAAGGATTTATGAAAAGGTTTGCCTTCAGTACTTCAAGATTTCTATGGGATAAACCACAAAACTAACAGTCTTTTCACATAAACCAAATTAACACCAGCCCAGTTAGTTTCAGGGTCACCGAAGTCACACCAAAAGCAGAGACAAGCAGAATGAAAGAAATACGAGAACAGAACACTTGAAAGATGTTTGGCATCAGGCAAAAACATTTCTTATACAGACCTGGCACTACAACTTGTCAACAGTGAATGAAATGACAAGGGCACTGCAAGAAAAAACACCACAGGGTTGATGCTAAATACACACTTAATACGAATGGTAATCGAACAACAAAAAGCCATATGGGCTCCATATGCTTTGGAAACTAAAAGTGAAAGCCACAAACACCAAGGAGGACTCCAAGCTATTGTAAGAATTCCCACAGGAAGGGTCATCTCACTCTTTAATTGTAAGATGACACACATCACAGCACGGTATAAGTGACATCAGCAGTCCCCATAAGAAGGATGAGGACTTTTGATACAGCACAGAAATCTGATTTAATGCTAGAAACAGATCAGAGGGGGAGGAACCCAACAACAGACAGGACACGAGGGGACATGGACACACAAATGGGAAGGAAATAGTCAACAATAACAATTACAGATTAGGATCTACAGCTTTCAGAGTTTTAGTGAACCCAAAGCTTACTGGAATGACTAATAAAGCAGGATTATTCCCCAAGCAGACAGAGCAATAGGCTGCTCACTTCATGCCACTGAGTGCATCCAAACAAATCTTACAGGTGAAAAAATTTCAAGTCTCAACAGAAATTGTGAAGCAATAGTTAACCCTGCTACTCCAAAATAGACTATTAATGCTTAAAAGTGTGCTAATGCAAGTGTCATTTCTATTATACATATAATTTATATATGTCTATAGATATAATACAAATATATGTATTTACAATACATATTTCAATGCTCTAAAGGAGTTCATATTTTGCTTTTTACCTTTTTAATATGTACATATATATTGAAGACTTTTTACTTTAAATCAGAGGAAAAAAAAGCAACAGGAAACATCCCACCAACCCATTTCATACTGTAATTATTTGTGCATATAATTCTACAACCTCAGTGAAAACAAACTTCAGCAAATGCTAACTGTATTCAGGGCTGCTGATGATCAAATAAGGATAATGAAAGCACATATTAACTACAGGTACCAAAGTATACAAAGCATTTTATACAACTGTGTACCATGGTTGTTTCTGACTCCAAAAGCTTCTGTTCATGGCTGACTTTTCCAGCAAAGTAAAAATGACTTTCCTGCAGTGTGATATCCTATGGTGACATTCCCACGCCAAAGGGGCTTGGTAAAATCAGCCAGAGAGAAGGACTAATGAGAAGAAATTGAGGCAACACCTACTTTTTCTGTATATCTAAGTAATACAACCGTGTGTGATGGACAAGCTGATGGACAATTCCTACTTGGATAAACAAATGCAGAATAAAATGCTGCACACTTGGCACTGATTAAAACAACACCCTCCAGTCAGGATACTCGTGACTCCATACAGCAAAGTACTGCTCCACAAAGGAAATGTGCTTTCCCAGTCTTTCCACTTGATTCCAGGAGAAACACTTCAGATTCCAGAAAAGTGTGAAACTTCCCAATCAATCAATTTCTGTGGCAGATTGCTTACTGCACATATGAAATAGGAAAGTGATTTAGAAAAGATTTTTTTAAATGGAATTTTCAGGCCACTTTAATAAGGAACTGACTTATTACGTACAGCTTCAGGAAGAAACAGATTTTTCTGGAGAGGTGTTCTCAGAAGAGGTGCCAGGAGCAATAACTTACACACTGCCAAAGGGAATTCACACAAAACTCCAATCCATGAAATAACATACATCTCACAAGCACAGACGCTGTAAAATGGATGATTATGAAATTTAATGAGACTGAAGATTTTAAAGAACATCTTTTTTGTGGATGATTTACTTTTCTTATTAATAATTAACTGTTCTAAGTATTTTGATTAAGTCTTACATTTCTACTCACCTGATTCATTTTGAATTCCTCTTGTGTTCTGAAAAGACACACACAACAAAGAAACTCCTTTGATTACATGAGCCCTAAAAAGAAAAACAGACAATTGTAACACGTACCTATGTACAAATTTACATTGAATTGAAAGTACACAGAGCTGCAGTTTCTCCTGTAAATCATCTGCAGAAAAGGAGCTCATTGCTTTAGAAAAAATCTGCTTCAAGTTACAGTTTTGTTATTGTACCTCAAGTGTGTCTGAACAATCTCAAGATGGATATCTAGCATTCATCTTATTCATCTTTCTCCCATTTTAAATGTCGATATAACAGATGTGCTCAGGTAGGATTGTTCCATGTGATTTTTAAAAGTTAGTGTGCTCAAGATTGAGTACTATTAAGACCTTTAGAAGTTAGATCTCTTTAGAATTTTATATCAAAGCATTATGAAAGGTCTACGTGATTTTTAAATTAAAATCCATGTATTGGGTCTCTACTCTTCCATATTAGTAACAGGAAAATATTCTTTAAAATTTAGCTTTATGGAGGTATTTTATTACACTAATGCATTTTACATTCCTTTTTAATAAAAGCCTGAGATTTCAAAAGGTATCCAACAAAAATTCCTAGTTCAAGTAGGCATCGAATTTGGAAACTCATGACTTGAGGCAAAACTAATCACAACAATGCCATGTCTGAGGGTCGAGTACATCAACTCACTTCCTTTCTTTGTTAATACACACAAAAAAGCTTTTTTGCAAATTAGACTGGAAACACTTTCTGTCCTGCTGTCACACAGAATTTTCAATAAATTAACATCCCCCTCTTTTGGAAGTTAACTGGTCCCTCTTCACTTAAAGCACTTTATTCAAGCACTGTTATTTCTTCCCTTTCTTTAGTTTTCCTACCAGAACAATGATCAACTGAGTTTTTTTACTAAGTACCCTGCATAAATACTAACATTTAATTTGAAGTACATTCAAGCAAAATATACTCCAAATAAATTTCACATAATCCCTCACATCTTTACACTGAAAGAATTCTTAATGCTGTGCAACAGTGACAATACTGCCAAGCATCATTCAAATGTTACATTGCTTAAGAAATCCACAAGAAAAAGAAAAATGTCCTTGTAAAGGATATTTCTGTTGTATAGAGCTCTTCCAAGATTAACTCCTTTTATCCTGGTATTTCCATAATACGTGAGCATTTAGACAAAGAGCTGAAACATCTGTATTTCAACTCCACTTTTGCAACTGATTCTGTGGGATTTAGAGTTTGCCAGCAAAGACCAGTTACGGGATAAGGAGTTCCATCTGAACAGCTTGTACATATCCAAAGAAAAGTATTCCTTTTGGAATGTATTATTACAACTTTCTAACTTATTTCAGTATTGGAGTCAGTATAAACTTCTGTACTTTAGATGAGGCCTGAACACCAGGGCAAATCCCAGCACTATTATCCATTGTTCCTTGGGGCAAAACCCATACAACATCAACTTAAAAATTAAATAAAGTGTGTAGCAAGGGAGGCATCAAATCATTCCTAGTATGAAATCCAACTTATTTTTAGTAACCAATGTCTTGTTTTTCCATACTTTTAAAATATTTTTATATGGCTACTCACATAAAGACAAGAAAAGCCAGAACCTTTGATGGACACAGGAGCACAACATGAGGAGCACCACGGCTGTGGCACAAGTTTATGTTATTGTCTCCACCTGCCTATTTCTACCTCTTCTCCTCCCTCTCACTGAAGATCATTATTCCCTCAATGCTTAACTGTTCACATAATCACTTTTGATCACAACTCTGGAAAGCAATTTAGGAGGCCTACTGCAGGACTTGCCCATTACAGAGTGGTGAATGACAGCCCTCTGAAGCAGACACCTCATCTCCAACACTGCACACAAGAGAAAGGCATTTAGCCCAAAACTCCAGGAATATAAAGACAATAAGGATTTAAAGCACTGACTTACAGAAGCAAACATTCAACACCATCACCATCCACCACTAAATGTGAAGAATCTGAGACAAGACAATAAAGTGACGGGCTGCAGAGTTAAAGGAAAGTCCTATCAAGCTGAAAATTTCCTCTGAACTGAACTTTCTTAGCCCAGTTCTTAAATAAATTAGTAAAAAAATTTGAAGAGCAGACAAAACCTTTTTACTTTGTTTAATTTGAGCAGTAAAAACACACTTTTCTTCTTTTTCATATACTAATTCAAAATTATTTTGCTTAAAATTAATAGTTTACAAAGAATTTTCAAAACAAAAAGCCTGATATTTTAATAAATTTTATAAATACTTTATTCAACTTTTATACAACTGATTGTATCCAAACCTCTCAACAGTGTTTCTTAGCAGATGACAAATCTTAACACACTGATGTAGTTAAACATCTGTTAGCAGATTCCTAACAGACTGCACTGCTCTATATTCTTCCAATTACGAATTACCAGAGGAACCACTTGACCATAAAACACAATTAGGTGAGCAATTAAGCCGCAGTAAACCAAAAGTTTCAACAAGTATTTTTTAAAGTTTTAATTTAAAACACACGCTTCGTCTTAAAATTTTTTACCTGCAGTTCTGCATTTTTTTCCTTCTTCCACATTACTTATTTTGTTAAGAGTGAACTCAACTATGTGGAAAGCAAAATTAATGGCACTGGAAAATAAATAAAATTCATACTCTACATAGTTTTTTTGTGTATAGCCACTGGTTTTCTTTCTACCTAAATGAAACGTCCTAAGAACAGAAGTACCTATAACAGTAAACTTGGGGTTTAACTTTTGGTACACAAAGTCCAACAAAACCAAGAAAATATGAAACAAATTCTGCAACTGCTGCCCAAATATTAGTCCCAGCAGGATCCCTGAGTACCAACAAGGTATGTACTCTTATCACTACAAGCAGGAGCAAGCTTTCACTCCATACACTAATGAATTCCTTGGTACACACAGTCAGGTCCCACGCAAGATTTCCCAGGGAAGTTCCAAAGAAAACCATACTGCTCTGATGTGTCACCAGGGAAATTTGTGATCTATTAAGTTTAAAGACACAACGATGACCCCATTAAATCAGTTTTAAAGTCAGCAACAGTCTACGACTGTATGACTACTTTTTCAAAGTCACTCAGCAGCTCCATCAAATACACGTAACAACTATTTTCACTCAACCTTTCCTCCAAACTCTTTCAGCGACACAAACTATCAAAGACCTGAATATTGTTAATAACATCTACGACAGTGAACTTCAGTGATTCACTGAAATCCCTAAGAATAACAAAGGTTCTACACCAAAAATTAAGCACACACACCAGCAACCTGAACTTTAAAAATTAATTCCCAGAAAACATTGCCAAGTCATATTGACTTCAAACTACTACTTACTACCATGAGCACAGAAATACTACACACTTATTCAAGACATTAAAGCATCTGGGAAACAAACAAGAGAAAGAAGAACTACTGCATCATCTTAGAGTTTCAGAAAACTATATTTAGAAAGGCTGAGTTTTAGGCAAAAAATGATATTTATTCAGACAAGAATATACAAGACATTTGCATTTAAGGAAACACTGTAGTCTCTAAAACAAAATGCTTGAAGCAAAAAGTACTTCGACCTTGTTAGTGAATCTATGCTTAAGAATTTTAAATATTCCCTTAGAAAACATATAACTTGTTGGGAATAAAGTTTGCAAACAAAAGCAAGTAATTATACAAAATCAGCATTGCAGAATATCCCTTTCAAACTAAATCAGACTAAAGCAGACTAGCACGTATTCCTAGGTTTTACTAACTAGTCTATCTTCTGATTTTATAAGCCATTTTTATAATTGCTCTATGTAGGGGTTTTTAAATCCCAGAATTAAAAAGCATTTTGAAAGAGAATGCTGCCTCCAACTCAGAGAAAGGAAAACCAGGCATGAGAGTATCAATCCTATTTTGGAAGCCGAAAATGGGACATGCATTACGTCAATGCTCCAGTAAAAACATGTTCATTAGAGAACCAGGAACAACTTGAAAGTGTCCACAGCCTGCTTTCCTAATGACCAGGGTTCAGGCTGGGATACTGCACAGCTCTTGGCTTTGTTTTAGTTTCTGGTTGTAGCACATGATCATCTTTTAAACATGACATTTACATTTTTTCAATTCAAAACTGAAATACTCTAATCCACGAATTTTCCATGCATTAGGTGAAACAAAGTTTGCCAATAAAAAAAATTAAGTTCATGTTAACTCTGAAAGATTAAAATATGCATCTGATAATGCATCTTGTTTCTATCGACAGGCATTTAAATGAAAAGACCTTTTCAGTTATTCAAGGCTGCCTGAATAAGAACAGAGAAAAAAAATGGGCAAACAATGATTTTCTGAACACTAAAATCTATTACCCATTGTCCAGTAAGAAAACAGCCTTTGCTTACTGCCATGTAGCCAAAGTGTTGTACCTTAGAAAGGTTTATTCAGGTAACCAAGAAAATAAGCCAAGAAATCACTAACACAACACAAAACCCAAGTTTATTAATTAAACAGCAACTAGTCAAGAGAAGTTAACAGAAAATAACAAGTCTCTAACAACTGCAAATATACAGAAATACCATTCCAATCTTCAGATATGAGTGCACTTTAATTTGACTCACAAATGAAGTAAAACCCAATGAAAATTTTCTCAGATAAGTACACTGCTGATTTACTGCTATGTGAAGAGGCCCATTTCAGTCATTTCTTTTTACAACACAGAACTCATCCTCCCACTTTTGTCTATGGCATGTTTTACGCAAAGGCAGAGAAGAAATATTTTTCAGCTCAGAATACAATTGGAGAAAAAAACACATTGGTGAAAGAAATTATGTCATTGGGGGGTTAAGTATCAGGATCATATCTGCCCTTTCCATGCTAACAAGCTCAACAGCAAAGATACTGCAGTACTTTAAACAGGTTTGCCAAGGCAGGAATACATTACTGGTCATCTCTAACCCTCTCTGAACTTCTGTTTTCAACAAAGAGACACCCGTAAGCAGCAATACTTAGATCTCCTTTTTATACACTTTGTATTACTTGTTTACCCCTAAGGATCAAGGCTTTTTTGTGTAACAGTGAAATGGGGACATCACTGCACTGCAGGATGGACTTTCAGAGCCATTTCAGTTCTCACAGAAAAAGACTTTCTGCTTTACTTCCCTTCCATTCTCATGCAAATTTTCAATAGTAAAAAAAAGATGTGTTATACAAACGTACAGAAGTACTCGAATTTTTCCCCACCTTCCATGCTGCTCTGGTAGAATGCAGCTCTTTGCATTCCCATGAAACAGGCACCAATTTAGGAATCTCCACACCCTACTTACCACAGCATTTCTACCAAAGATACTGTATCTAAAGTGATGATTCGCTATTTAAGTAACATAACCAGGGTTTCATCGCAAAGCCACTTATTTTTATGGTCTATGCCATGGACTGCTGAGGCACTGAGGCTGCAGCAAATCCTGGGAGCTGTATGCTTGAAAACCAAGAGGTTCCACATGGTTCTCACTGCTGTCTCTACAAGTCCAAGACTTCTTTTGTTTCTTACAAGTCACTCCCTCATCCATCACTGATGCAGGTCTCCATCTGAAAAGTGCCAATGCTATCACTGATTTACCATCATGCTTTTCCACAGTTGGAAGAGCTGGAGAGCTCTGTCTACACAAAGAAAAGCAGCCCTGAATTCTTCACATGCCCGTAATTTTTACTGAAATGTGGCAAGTGTCAGAAGAAAACAACATAGACTCGTGGAATGGTTTGGGTTGGAAAGGACCTTAAAGACCATGTCATTCCAAGCCCCTGCCATGGGCAGGGACACCTTTCACTATCCCAGGTTGCGCTAAGCCCCGTCCAACCTGGCCTTGGACACTCCCAGGGCTGGGGCAGCCACAGCTTCTCTGGGCACCCTGTGCCAGGGCCTCCCCACCCTCACAGGGAAGAATTCCTTCCGTATATCTACCCTACATTTCCCCTCTTCATTACTCCTTTTCCTATCACTACAATTCCTGGTGACGAACACAATAATTACATACCACGCTGCTGTGTATCTCCAGTTCCCCATATCTATTTGGTATGTTTGAATAAACTGAAAAATACTTTGCATCCAATTAACATGCCCAAAGTCCAGAGCACAGACTGGGAACAGCAAACTGGGGCAGCATCAGAAGCACAAGCAGCCCTGCTGTTATCTAGAGCTGTTCACTGCTGCTCATTCAAATGTGAAATAAGAAAAATAGTTCTCTTGCCACTGAATGATCATTTAGCAGGTGCAGCCACACCACCTTCCCTTCCTTCCCCAACAGCTGAAAACAATTTTAAAAATTTTTTACTACTTCAGAATGGAAATTTTGCAGGTTCATATGAATTTGAAACCACTGGAAACTTCACTGAATACTTCAGCTACCTGGCCATGAGATGGTTATCAGCAATGCTCCACACACTGCTCTGGCTTCAAATAAAAATGCACTTAACATCTCGAGCTGTCCTAAACGTCTTACATGAACACTTTTCCCCTCGCCCCTAACATTTTTCCCCCACGGTATCACTGCACCATCATGAATTATTGTCCGACTTAGGAGAATAATTCATGCATGGACATTTCCAGTGAGGGAACCAATTCTGGAGTTAATTTCTCCAAGTTCTGCTCACCCAGCTTGGCATAACTTGACCTGCAGGAACCTTAGAGCCTGTGAAGTGCCAGAACTTCTGACGACTGTTTGGAAGAGCAGAGTTCTCTGAGCATCGGGCTGGCAGCGGCCGGAGCCAGCCGACACCTCCACATTTCCAAGATTAAAAAACTGAAAAAGCCGCCCAGAGGACGGAGCATCTTCTTCCAGCCGGCCTCTCCCGCCATCCTCCGCCCTCGCTTCCCCTCCCCGAGGCGCTCCCGCGTCCCGCCGGGCACAGGTCCCGCACCTGCCGCCGCTGCCCTTACGCCCCCGGCCGCCAGCTCCCCGCCAACCCCCGGGGGGGCTCCGCACCCGCAGCAGCCTCCGCGGGGCCGCTCCCGGCGCCGCCGGTTCTGCCCGGCGCCCGCTGGGCCCGTCCCGGCTGCCCCGGCGGGTCCCGCCGCCTCCCGCTCACCCGGGCCCCGCTGGCAGCGGAGCGGCCTCAGCGCCGGCACCGTCCGGGCGCCATCTTGTCTCCAGCCTCGGAAGTGACGTTGGGGGGAGGCCGCGGGCAGGGCCCGCCGTGGGACCCCCGGAGCCCCTTCCCGCCCTTCATCGTCCTCAGCTCCCTCATCCCTAATAGCCCCTTCCCGCCCTTCGTCGCCTTCATCGTCCTCATCCCCAACAGCTCCTTCCTGCCCTTCATCGCCCTCAGCCCCTTCATCATCAACAGCCCCTTCCTGTCTTTCATCACCTTTATCGCCCTCATCCCCAAACCCCCTTCCTGCCCTTCCTCCCGTTCATCCCCAACAGCTCCTCCACCTTCATTCCCTTCACCCCCTTCATCGCCTTCATGCCATTCATTCATTCATTCATTCGCTCGCTCGCTCCCTCCTTCATCACCTTCATTCCCTTACTCCCTTCATCCCCTTTTACCCCCTCATCCCTTTCACCCCCTCCCTCCTCTTTATCCCCTTTCATCCCTCTCCATCCCCTTTCACCCCCTCAGCTCACTCCACCCGCCCCAGCCACCTCCATCCCCTGCCCTCCAGCAGACAATCAGCAGGTTCTCTTTCCCACTCCTTTTATAAAAATTTTTTTTTAAGTCTATTTTTTATCTTTTTGTAGTAAAACAGCTCCACGGGGAGGTGGTTTTCTCACCTGTGACTGTAAATGAAAAAGAAAAAGCCAACAAGGTGGCTGAGGGGAAATGATTTGAGTCCCTGAGGTGAGGTGATGTGGGGACTGATCCTCACAGCCCTGAGGGGCCCGGGCTGTCTCTGGGCTGGGACCCGTTTGTGCTGCACATAAATTGTACTGTTCCGTCTAAACCAAGTTTTTCTCACTGCAATTTCTGATCAAGTATCTGAGAGGAAAAAAAAATCTCCATAATCTCCTCCAGGGAGAGGTCTGTGTTTGTACTGCAGGACATAACACTGTCTCTGCCCTTAATTGCTCTCTCCCTGGAATGTTCTATTCATAATGCAGTCAAAGGTGTATTCCTCCTGGGTTAGGGCTGTATTTTACCTGGAATTGTTAAGAATTTGCCATTTTCCCAGAGGAAAACCCCCAACTAAAACCTGTAGGAGATGAAAGACATTAATGCAGTTACAAATAAGAGTAAGTTCAGAAAGATTTTACATTTATTTGATTATTTACATCAATGAGTAACACTAAAACTGTCAGTAAGGCTGGACACACAGAGTATTCATATAGCACCAGGACAGAGGAACCCCATTCCACTCCATGAAGCTGGAAGTTCTCCTCAGCAAGTAGCCAAGGAAAGCACCTGGCTGTCCACTCTTACCCAACCAAAACTTAACCATTTTAAAAACAACCCACCATATTGCCAACAAACATAGCTACAAAGATAACCTTTCAGACATAAGGAAGACGTACACTGCCAGGAATTTGAACACCTCTGTAGTGGTGCTGAACTTTGGCAAGCAACAGCAGCCTATGAAATAACAGGACACGATGATTTTTCCACCTGGAATGATCAGGATGCATTTATATTATAAAATGGTGTTGAAGTACTCCATAATCAGTTTTGAAACCTCTAATTTTAGTAGTAAGAAAACCTCAAATATGTTTAAACTTCTATAATTTAGTAGATTAAATAAACTCTAATTTAGCTGTATGAACATTTAATTTTAGAATTAAGCTAGACTGGTTACACCTGTGTAAGTTGGGGTTATTTTAAGAAAAATCAAGGCTCCCATTTTCCGTGTTAGAGCCCTATACCTGTAACAGAGAAATTAAACACACAGAACAAATTACATACCAAACTAGCTGGCATATGAACCCTTCTGTATTCAAGATTAAGTACCAGGTTTCCCAAAAGTATCACAAATAACAGAAATGATAACTTTTCTCCACTTGTGTGCACAAATCATCTTTATTTTCCCTGCATTTACACCAAGAGTATCTTCCATCTGGTGGTGTTCCAGAGGACCTGCACTTTCAGTTTACACTTTCTGGTTGTCAGAGAAGCCCACAAATCCTTAGTTGATTAAAGTTCTGAATACGTAATTTTTTGTATTCTGAAAACATCAATATTGCTGCTGTTGTGCTCTCTAAAATGATGAATTACCTCTTCAGGTTACTTGGAGGTGTGTAAGCACACAGGAGAGACAAATACTAGCAAAAACCTTTTTGTAAATCTTGGATGTTTGACTGAATGTATTCAGGGTGACTGAAAAGGTGTCTCGTGGTTAGAGAAAAAGAACTTCTTTTGTGTGAAAGTCTCAGTGAGTCATGGCAGGAAAAAATATTTCTAGAAAAGATTTTTTTTATCAGAGGGTCTAAAGTAGCCTTGAAAGTAGGTGGACTCCAGTGATACCAGGATGGCCAGTTCTTCTCTTGTTAACTGGGACAAGGTCTCTTTTATCATAACTTTCTGTGCTGTTCTGGTTTGTCCTTATAAACAGAGAAGACAATGTGCTGCATGTTGTGGCTCTGGGAAAGACTGAACTGCTCAGGTTACTGGTTATTAATAGCTCTGAATTTAAGTAATATTACCATCTTTTTCTAGAAATGTATTTTTGGCAAATAAAGAATCAACTGAAATGCTAAGATATTTCAGGAAGTTGTGCTCAAAATGTCCTGGGAAATAAGACTCTCAAGACTCAAGCATTAAATATTCCTGCTCCTTTCACTTCCTGCTGGTTTAGGTGAGCCCTTCCAACCTCAAGGTCATCCACGGTCCTCATTTCTGCTTTCTACAGCCTGCACCAGTAGCAGGTTTTGTTATAAAAATCTAATTTTTCACAGTTTAAAGCAATGTCCAAGCTTTTGCACAACCCAAATGTCTCATGGTTTGCTTGTCACTCTTGTCTGTGTTGTCGCTCACCTGTTACATTGCACAAACGTTCCTCACCTGCTGACCCACAAGTGCTGCTTTTCCTACAGCTGTGGAGAGGTCCCTTTCCAGGGCCACTTTATGGAACTGATCACAGGTCATACCTAGTTAGTCTTAGATATTGGGCTTCAATATCATGCTTCAATATCATGCTCCAGGCTTTCCCACAATTCCCACTTGACTGACTTCAGCAAGAGGGTAACCAGCTTATCTAATGGGGCGGGAGGGTTAAGTCAGTGATGTTAATTCATTCCCTCTTGATCACAGGTTGTGGAATCCAAGACTTTTTCCCTCTTTACAAAACATATGACTCCTGTTCAAGACTGATCATTGCCCTCTCCAGAACGTGGCAGCTGCTGGGGTCTTCAGTCCAGCCAAGTCTGTAGGACTTGATAGAATGTGTTGAGTTGGAAGGGACCTTAAGGATTATCCAGTTCTACCCCCCTGCTGTGGGCAGGGACACCTTCCACTAGACCAGGTTGGTCCAAGCCCCGTCCAACCTGGCCTTGGACACTTCCAGAGATGGGGCAGTTCTACTAAGACGGACTTAGTAGCCATTTCCTGAGTACTACTGGCACTGACTGACTAAAATTCATCTGTATCAATTACACCAACAGTGGCACGGTGGTAAAGTTCACTTAAATTTAAATTTTTCAATGACTTTGAACGATCACCATGGCAAACTAGGGCAGATGTTTTAGGACTGTCTCTATAAACTGATTTGAACTTTACAGTATTGGGTCCAGAAAATTGATGATCATGAGTTTCTTAGCTGAATTAATCACTTAAACTTACTCAAGAAATATTTATACAGAGTGAAGTTGTTGGCAATTCTCCATGGAAGGAAAAGCAGGTAAGAATTGTATTCAACTCTTGGTTTTTCTACCTACTACTTGTGTAGTGACAAGCTGGCTCAGAGGATGAAATAGAATGGAGAAAATATCCCATTGTCTGTACTCCTGCTTCTTCCAACCTCCAGCAGCTGGATCAACCAAAACCACAGAGGTGCTGTGTGTATGGCGTAGGCTAACTGTGAGTAGCCAATATGCAACTTTGGTTTTGTTAGAAGCATTAAAAAAACCCCAAAAAACAGGCTTGATGTCTAGGAGACAATACATAGTAATCCAAAGCTTTTCCATTATGAACATGTTCATTTTTCCTGTAAAAATGCCATCAGTAATTCCCACCACTAGCTGGGGCTCAGGTACAGCTTACTGAATGTGTAGTCATTGTGCATCTACGTCAGCCTGCAGTGAGGAGTCTTTAATTTCAATATTCTGCTGGTGCTTTTCTTTATCCATTGTTTTTTGTCAGGTGTATGAAATCATAAGTCATTCTTCTGGCTCTTGCTCACTTTTCTGCATAAAACGCAAGCATGGTTTACCTTCTCAATAATTCTATTGCTACCTTCCCCTCAATCAAGCATGTTTATTGTGTTATTAAGTTAAGTATTAATCATGACAAAATGAGCTAGAAGAATTCATCAGGAAAATTGTTTTTGAGGAGAAACTTCATCATTATGAGTTAAACATTTCTTAATTTCAGCCCGTCCAGGTTTAAGTGAACAGGTGGCAGGGTTTGCCTCCCTGGGAGAGGTGATTAATAGTTATGCATGCTTGCATGATCTCATTAATATTTTGTCTATTACAAAGACACAGATCTTAGTGCCAGGAGTAGTTTCCTCAGGCTAAGTCCAGGTCTGGATCACAGAGGGAACTTTATACAGCAACTTACACCAAGAAAATTCTCTCACTACTTCGTAACAGGCTGCCTTTGCTGTACTGTAAAAGTAACCTGCAATTTTTATATACAACTTGCATTTATGGACCAGTTTTTAGGTCAAAATCTCTTATACCACTGATATCTAAAGCTCTGTCTAAGTGTGAGAAGTGGACTTTTCTCACTTCTCTTTGTCCACACAGTTTGTAGGGGTGTAGGCAGGAAAACAGACAGTTCTGGCTGTCTCTTATGTCTCAGCAAACTGCCTCAGTGCCTGATGTACGGGTGAGAACATTCCTTCCAGAAGCAGCTGGAATGTACTACACTTGCTCCGTTATTGCTGCTTATTCAATTCCTGTGGGGTTTATTCCTGTGCTGGATAGGAAATGAGGAAGAGCTGACATTCCTATCTCTTTTCCCTTGAGCACACCTGCTGAACCTGCTAATTCCTTCCCTGTTTCCTGCATAGGATGAATCAAATGTCATGAGGCAAAATATCCACAGGACTTAAAGGAATGTGTTATTTGAGGGTCCCATGGTTCATAAAGGCAGGAAATGGAGTTGCTTCCCAGCTCAAATGAGACATACAGTACTAATTTCCTCAGACAAACATCAGTACATTTAGAATTGACTTCTTAAAAAGTGTTCAGTCATTCAGCAGGGAAGAAGAGAGTGTTTTAATAAGGATTTAGGTTCATCCACTTCTAGTCAATGACTTAACTCAGTTGCTGGTCAGTACTGCCTAGAAGTTATTACCAGGAATTGTAGGAAAAATTAGTTAAAGGGCTTGTGTAGTACAGAGAAATCCATGTTCCTAGAACATCAATTGCTTCCTGTTCTGCACAGGAGAAAGAAGCATCAGGGTTCTCCAAAGAATAGGACAGGTTCTTTCCACCATTTTCCCCCCTCAAAATCCAGCTTTTTTACCTGTCTGTTACTGGCATTGTTGCTGTGTTGCATCAGTATCATTCTTACTGTCTTGCCTACTGGGAAATAAGATTGTAACATTCTTAAGATTTTTTTCCCCTGATGCAAGTTTATCTGAATACTGATGTGGGGTGACATCTGAAGTAGCCCCACAGGTTGGCAAATCCATTGTTCAATTTTAGCTCAAGATGGAAATCTGAACAAAAGTTAAATTTTAGTGAAGACGATGTGTCGCAGTTCTCTACTTTCTCTTCTCCTTCCATTTTCCTCTTTTGGTGGATGGCACTGTTTGGTGTTGATTCTGAACTCTCAAGAATCAATCAGCCTTGCCCACTGCCTCTGAAGACGGAACACAGCTTTGAAAATGCATGGAATGTGCAGCACTCCTTGCCTGCTAAGACATTTGCCGGTTTAGCATTTACCAGTCTGAAAATCTGACTTCTCCAGTGTGGAAGAACCAAACAAGCTCCATGATTGAATGGGGATCTTTGTGTTGCAGCCCAACTGTTTGTTGCAGAGCAGGGGGAGCTGTGGGTTTGGTCTGATGCCTAAATCCACACGGCCTGGACAAAGACACATAGCCAGTGTGATGCTGGTTTATTTAGACATAAATGCCTCCACACTGCTGCTGTGAAAAGTGTACAAAGCGTTAATTCAGACTTCTCATTATGGCACCTGGTGTCAGCTTACAGATCCCCTGTTGCCTTTTGCACTCATCAGGAGTTTTAAAACACAACAAAATGCTGGGAGTTTCAGTGTTAATCCTTTATCTTAAAAAAGCTGTCTGCAGAAGGATGGGTATGGCCAATCCAATACCTCAGCTGGTGAAGTAGCTGAGTGGAAATAGGTGTAACAACGTCTTCAGGCACAGTGCAGGCCAGATGAGACTTTACCTTTAGAGTGGTTCAGTAGCATCTACACTTCAGAACTTCAGCTGGTCGCAGAGAAATTCATTTTAGATTGTTCTTCATCAAAAGCAACCCAAGTACACTTCTGACCTAAGCGGTCTTGGAGTTTCAGTAAGTTGCTTTTTTGCTCTGTATCCTTTGTTCCTAACATATATTAAAGAAGATTAAGGATGATGTTACCATAAAATATAATGGAACATCACTTAATTTGAATTAATATGAAGTTGTGACAGAACTAATGTTTTAATGTTTAAAGATTCCTGGGTTGGTGGCTTTTTTCCTAGCTGTGTTATAACCTTTGGCAAGTCACTTCATCTGGCAGTGCTGGCCATCCTCCTGTGAATGATGCATCAGTGCATTAGAGATTGAACACTTTACAGGGGTGTTAATGTGCAGGGTGTCCTCACTTTTTATTAAAATAAGATGTGGTTAAACTGCAGTGCTTCTAAAATAATAAGCAATTGCTGCATTTTTAATTGGTATTTACCTATAAATGAATACTTCTTACATTTATAGGACTAAGTCAATCTCCATAATTCTTCTGGTGCACACTTAATTACTGCTGGTGTTATTGAATTAATTCTTATGACATTTTCTGTTCTTACAATAAAAACACACCTTAAATGACCTCTTGTAAGAATTGCTGTATTGATGTCCAGAACTATTATAAATATTGATGCATCAAGTCACTGCTTTCGTAGTTACTACTGCTGAGTATCTTCCCCACAGACACAAATGCAAGGGGACAACTATGTTTATGATATTTTTTAGTGACATCTGGCGTTCTCACAGGAAGCCTGGTGCCTGCTTGTCTGTTCGGGAGAGCCACATTCGTGACTCAAAGCCAAGCTGCAAAAGGGAACATTATTGTTACTAACTCTAGAGGAATGAATGTGATCAGGAGTGAGGACTTGAAGTTAAAAGCAAGTGTTGATTTATTGAGTGTTGTTCCCTGTGAATAAAAGTCAAGCTTGGCCAGCTGGTGAAAGTATGGAGCTGTTGTTTCCTCATGTGTTCTCATGCATAGGAAGTCTCCTGACCTTGGGCCTTGGTTGTACAAGCATGTGCTGATCACAGCTCACAGAAGGATTCCGCCCTAGGACAATGTGTTGTTTGACTCCTCACAAAGTAGAACAAGTCCCATCTTCCACAGAAATCCTATCAAAACCCCACAGAGCTTGTGTTCAACCCACCTTTGAAGTCCTGAACTAGTAACAGGAAGCTGGATAATACGAGGCAATGTCAGCTCCACCACAGCAACCTGCAGTAGATCCATGTGAAATACAAACCTTTGTGTGAATCTTAGTCTGCATTTCTAGAATGTTTGTATCATGAAATTACAGATTAATTAAAAGAAGGATTCAGGAACACAGAGACACTTAACAAAGGCACAAGATTTTCATTAATAAGCTATTGTGTCTTGAAGTTTGCTTGAAGCTGACTGGAACGTTGTACACTTGAGATTTCTAGGCAGCAAGGTGTATGAATCATCAGAATATTGAATGCATCAGTGCAGCAGCAGTTACTGTTTCTTCAAATTTGCAGAATAATAAATGTCTTCTGGTTCTTCAGAGTCCTTGCTTTCTTTAGCCATATCCTGAGTATCCTGGACTCCAACTGATAATCAGAAGGAAATTGGCTTCACGTTTTTGCAGGTTCAGGTTTAAGACAGCGCAATATTTAACACTGAGTCACCAGTGCTGGAAGCCCCTTACATGTTTCAGTGAGCATGGGCCATGTGGTCAGGGGTTGATTTTTACCTAAGATTAAAAAAACTTGTCTAAAACAAGAGGGTGGACTATAAAGGCACAGGTAAGACCAGAAAAACTGAGTAGCTGGTATGTGAAGTTGAAATGGCTTCTGGAGCAGGAGCAAAGCAGTGTCCTTGAGCAGAATGCTGCCTGTTCAACTGTTCTGTGCATGATCCAGGGAAGCTCACAACTGCCCAGAGAGGTTCTCAGCTATACATTTTTCTTGTTACTCCTGGCGGCTTAAGAAAGGTTTCCTCATTTTGGTATTTGCAAATTAGCAGTGACTGAGCTGATGCGGAAGAAACTGGTGACATCTGTGCTATTCCCTACAACGGGTGAATAATTCATAATTCCATATGCCATGCATTTGAGCAGGCATCAGAGCACCTTGTGCAGCAGTTCCCAGTACAGGCAAGAAATTGTTAAATTGAGGCTCACAGAAATTAATATTCTTTTGCTGCATGAAGAAAAAACCTTTAATTTTCCTGCTTTCATATGAGTTTGCACAAAGATAACGCTTAAGCTTACTCATTGGTCACAGACTGAGTGTCTCATCACATCAGCCCAAGAACTAACTAAAGGCTTCTGAATTAGATTTTTCTCATATGTTTCATTCTCAATCATAGTTTCATTTATCAGTGTCAGGTGAGTCGGTTGTAGACATTGAATTGATAAGACGAGCAAAATAAGTCAGGAAAATTGAAGGAAGTTAAAGATTTTTTTTTAAAGAAAACAAAGAACAATTATTGTAAAATAATACAATTTATATTATGATTTTTATTTCCAAAGCTTGTATTGATATGATAGGTCAAGGTACATAAAAGAAACAGAAAAGCAAATACAGATAAACTGACATGTTTAGCAATTGATGACCATATTGATTGTCATGATTTTTACACCAGAAACTGAAGAGCCATAAAATTTAGGAAACCTGATGCACTGCAGCCACTTGCCATGCAAAGCCTTTGCTCAGAGCTCTGTGCATTCAGGCCCTGCTGCACTAAACCTGCCCCACAAAAGCTGCAGACTCCAAAGCTGCAGAGTGCCTCAGTGACACATTCTGACCTGCTGTTGCACATGTTGTCAAACAAATCAACTGCACAGTTAGAAAATGGGACAGGTATAAAGAGAAAAACCTGTGTACACTATTTCAAAAGCTTCTACATGTCAGCTCTAAAGTGACCCATCAAAACTGGGTATTTTCCAAGCACCCCTTAATTCAGGATGTGTATTTCAATCCCTGCATGTCTCTGCAACAAGAGAAGGCAGGAAATTCCTGATGCCATAGTCAGACGAGCAAGCTTTCAGTTGGTAGGTCAGTTCCAGCCAGACCTACCATGTTTTGCCACAAAATAACATAAGTATCAAGAGCAGAAAATCTGTATCAGTAATGGAAAGATTTTAGCTTCCAATATCCAGCATTTTCCTAATTGGTAGATAACTGGTTCCCTCTGAAGCTAATTCCTCCTTTTTGATACATCATGTGGTAGATAAACATGCCACTAGCACTTAACCAGCCAAAAACACTTAAAAGATTCTGAATATATTGCTTGTTTGTGTGTTTCTTGTTTGCATGTTTAAGAAATAAACAAAATAATCTTTGGTAGCGTTTAAAACCCAAGCATATATTACCTGCAAATCATATTTCAGATGCACATCTCTTTGCTGCAGCGTTTTTTCTTACTGCAAAATCTTTTTCTTCTAGTAAAATCCTGGTTAATAAAAATCCTATTAAATGTTCCATACTCTGTAATCAGGGGGATGTGAGGGTGGTCCTTAGAATTGTGTGGGATCCCCATAGATCTGAAATTCTTTGACCATATTTTCCATGGATCATCTTCTCACACAAATACAGGAATAGTCTTTAGTTCATATAAAATAAGAAGCACTTGTATTTTCTGGCATAGAATGGCACAGTTGCTTGTTTCAACTGTGTTCAGGGCCTGGAAAACAAAAAGTAGACATTTTATTGTTCATCATTACTCAAATGTTAGTTACACAATCCTTTTTCCTCCCTCTCTTTATCTTTCCTATCACTTTCTTTCTCTTCACAATTCCTATTTTGCTTTCTCCTGGTGTACAGTATCTGTTAAATTCCTGGGGTTTTTTTACTCTTTTGAAGTTTGTAAAGCTCTTTAGATTTGCATGGCACCAAAAAATAAGGTAGAGATCTCTTCCCAATGTTTCCATGTTATCCAGTCCTTCTGGAACTTGGTCCTGTAGTGAATTTTACCTCTGTGCACTACAGTAACCCCAGCCCCAAGCACCTGATATTATAACAGCACATGTGCACATCTGGCAAATTCTTCTGAAGCACATGAGGGCATTCAGACCCCCACATCACATTGGCAGCTCTTGCTGAATCTGAGGCACTGTATAACAGGAAAATAGGTTGTTTTGTCAGATTAGAAACCTTTGAAATTTCCCAAACAATTCCTGTGGCCCTACTCAGAGGAATGATGCTTGTTGGAAAAGCCTGATGAACAATTTACTTACGAGTACCTGCCTGACATCTTCCTCACGACAGCGATTATTATTCCTGCAAGGATTCCAACTGCAACTATGATTCCAATAATTATTCCAACCAGTGCAATTGTTTCCAGACCACCTGCAAGAAGAAATTGGGAATGTTAACTTATGGTGGAGACCATTGGTAAGAGGCTACTGATAGAACTGCTGCTGTTCTGCTGCACCCCACTCCTTGGGGAGATTTTTTACTATCTTGTGAATTCTGAAGTAGGTTTGGGAGGTTCAGCAGCCTGCAAAAGTGCCTTTGGGCTGGAGGTCTCCATATGGATGTGGACATGGAGACGGTGATCAGGTGATCCAGGGCAGGCAGTTCAGGGAGCAGGTTGTGCCTCCTCCTGAAACTTTTATTTAAGAATGGCATGGGCACAGCCAGTGGCTGCTGAAAGGGGAATTGCTGGGCAGTTATGTTCCCCCTTGTCTTTATAAGCAAATCTTCTGTTTAATACCTTCCTCAGTTTTCTCTGGTTCCCCACTTGGTTCACCTGTAAAGCCAGAAAGAGAATAATTACTCACTCTGCTTTGTACAGAGTTTTGCATTCCAACTTGTAATGTTATATCCAGGAAAAACTTTTATCGACTTTATCACAATGGTTTGAGGTTGTCCTTTTGATAGGAACTGAGCAAATGAAAATTTCGAGAGAGTATTTGAGATTTCCAGATGCTGTTTAGTAGATGGCAGTAGAACTTTGATATATAAAAATAGAAATGAAAGGGGTTTTACCATCGGCACTTTCTCTGTTAACTTCATAAGCAGTAGAATTACCACTGTTTCCTTCCAGGACAAAGGCACTTTCTGTGGTCTTCAGGTGTCCAAACTGCAAGAGATTTGTTACATTGTGTAGTCTTGTGGGAAACTACAAGAATTAGGGGGAAAAGAGGGAAAAGAAAACCTCAGTACATTCAGTCTACATGTATAAAGTAGCATTTAAATTTCTTGGTCTGTCAGGTGTGGATGCTTTTTTAGCTGTCACCTCTCATTTTTGACATGTGTACAGTGACCAAAACAAACCCAAATAAGCTGATTTGTCTTCCCAGCTAGAGGCTTTCTACATCAGACCTCTTGGCGGGACTGCAAAAAGTGTAGGAGTCTGCAGAATACTGCAGACCTGCCTTTTTTCAGTGGGTTTTTTTACAGTAGTTTGAGAGTTTGTTTTCACAGAAACTGATTGAGAGATAATGAATTGGAAGAGGTGGGAGGTTGCAGTGAATAGGCAGGTAACATAAAGAACCTTTTATTTAGCATTATATACTCACCACAGTTGGTAATTCTTCATATTCTGTGTCATTTCTGTCTCTGAAATAAATTGTTGCACTTTCTTCTTCTTCTAGAACTGAGCTTGCTGAATAAAATTTTAGAAAATGAGTCAGGATTTTACTTGGTATTCACATGTTCTGGCTCTTTTGACATGTAAACTTTGTTAAACCTGAGCTCCCTGTAGTGTGCTCTCTCCCTGCCCCTGCCCACTAGGGAATATGAAATTATTTGGAGTAAGTTTGAATTCTGCTATAGTCTTGTCCAACACAGTAGCACAAAGAGTTTAAGTACCCATGTCACTAACCCTGGCACAACCTTGAAACAAACTACATTCTTTTGTCCAAGAAAAGATTTCCTTTTTCATTACGAAAAGATTCCCCAGAGTGGATGTGATGACTCCAGAGTTCAAGCTAAGCATTGCCTTAGGTATTGGGATAGATTACTTCAAGCATCTCCCATTATCTAAAACAGTAAAAGCTTTCTCCCATCTTTCAGCTCAGTCCCAGCTGCAACTTTTATTTTTAGAGCTCTCATCAATGCTTACGGCTGCAGCTACAGCTTGGAAATATTCCTACACCACTTAGTCCTGAGGCTTTCCTGAAGTTACAAACCTTCCTTGCCATAACTTGAATTTTCAGGTAACAACAGAAGGTCTTCCCTTTAATTCTAGACCCTAAGTTCATTTGAGCTCCTTGATAAAATGGACATTTAGATTTTGGCCCACACAGTGCTGTTTATTTACAAGTACAGCCAGAATTCATCAGTAGGAAAATGAGCTGGAACAAGGTAGAACAGGAGAGACACGGCTGTGTGGAGATAACTGGGCAGTACCAAGAATATGTTGAAAACATAAGTACCATTTGATTCAATTTCTTGCTGATTCATAGACCTGTGAGGAGGCAGAGTGTGATGTTAATGTGGTGTGAGATCTCTTGGGGGTTTGTAACTCCTGGTGATTACAAAGCCAGGTGAGGCTGTTTGTCCTGCTGCTTCCTGGGGCATGAAAGTCCTGCTAATTCCAGATACCAGTGCTGAAATTTAAGCAAAGAGCCAATATTGTCTTGAGCAAGTATTTGAGTCAAAAACAGCGCCAAAAGCTTCTGAAAAATTCTTTCCTGGATTCAAATTTTGCATCCAACTTCTATTTATTTCAGCAATCAGATCAGAAGAAGCACAGCTATTCACACGAGTTCTTTTAAAAACTGAAAATTACTGTATCACTTGAATATCTTATGTATGAGAAATATTCACAACCTCTTTGTATTATTAAATTGTAACACTATTTCTACTAATTACACTTTTTATTTAGTGACTTAAAACATTCTAATCTCCTCTGCATTAGACTGTTAGACTCCTCTGCATTAGACAGAAATTAGACTATTTCTGAATTGTTAGATGTGTTCCAAATACTTCTTATGGAAAATTTTGCTGCTCCTAAATGCACCCTATTTGTGTTGTACATGATATAGAGGCAAGTAAGCAGATTTTGTTCTGTGACTGAAATAAGAAAGGATGGGCATTTTTCTTGATATCAGTCAAAATTGAAGAAAAAGGATAGAATCTCTTTGGATCAGCTGTGCAGATATCATTCAGAAATTGGGGGTTTTAACTGTAATTTAACAATTTTTATTCCATTTAACTTTTGTCCATTTTTACCTGCCCCTTTTAATATAAAAATATAGTTTCAAATTAAAAAGCCCATATTTAATTTTGAAAAGAGTAAAAATAATGTACTGGCAGCTTAAAGGAAATTTTTCATACAGAGGATGAATGATTTGACATTGAGAAAAAAAAAATCTGATTTTGCTCGAAACTCTCATCTGAATTCTCCTGGGAACATGCAAATATTTTTCCTCTGCTCCCAAAACTGTTTTCTGAACCAAACTAGAAAATTTTTATCCATCTCCACCAATGTAAGACTGAGAGCTTTGTCCCATAGCCAAGAGACCAAGCATTGAACTAAACTTAGATTTCTAATTCCAGGTTTACCGAAGTAAATAGAATTTTTAATTTCTGTACCTTTATAAGCCTGAATACAGATACACTCTCTATTTAAGGGAAAAAGGGTATGCAGGTAGTATTTTAGGCAGCAGTAGATGAAGAAAGTGCATTCATGTTATGCCAATGTGAGGCCAAATATATTGGCTAATTAAGCCCATCTGTCTCCCAGAAATCACTTTATAATCCACAGAAAGGCTAGAACAGGGT
The DNA here is from genome assembly GCA_013400975.1 of Atrichornis clamosus. Lineage (NCBI taxonomy): Eukaryota > Metazoa > Chordata > Aves > Passeriformes > Menuridae > Atrichornis > Atrichornis clamosus. The sequence continues at coordinate 36,470 of WBMZ01013763.1, forward strand.
AAATCAGAGTTCTAAGTTAGATGGTAGAAATGTTTTGGTCATTTTTGATTGAAATTCCCCAGGCATTGTTGAGGTACCTTAAAGGAGGCTTGACTTTTAGTTGTACATTTAGACACTTTCTAAATACCAGTGCAATTTAAGATACAGAACTACTTTATAATCCTTATTTTTTGCTTATAAAATAATGTCTTTAAAGTGCAATATTGGAAAGTACAATCACGGCCATGTAAATGTTAAGTGTAAAGGAAGAAATAGCAACAGACTTCACCACCACCAATGTGTATGGATCAGTTTACCTTGTAACCCCAGTCAGAACTGAAAAAACATCCTTTATTCATGAGTTGAAAATAAGCACAGATGGAGAAAACCATTTACTGGAGGAAAATCCTCCAGTAGAAGGTGAAATAAATTTTGTATGCTAACAACAAGCAGCTTATTGGGAGAAGCTGCTTATACTCCTGGCTTGGCAGCAGCTTTCAATCCTGAAAAATTGCCTGACAGTGAAGGCAGGAAAGAGTGTCAGGCAGGCAAGGTGTAGAGAATTAGTGAATGTCACAAAGAAACATAAAATCATTATTCTTCGTGTGATACTTGTTGCAGGTTGGCCACGAGTGACGTGTAGAAAACCTATTTCAGTGCCATTGCCCTCTCAGCACCGTGATTGGCAAAAGGAGGTGGCCCATATTAATCTTGCCTAATTTTAGGTTCTTAATAAAGGCACCTAAATAAAGCATCTGCTTGTCCTTATCTTCTTTTATAGTCTGTAGGGAAAAATAAATACCTCTAGCAGATAATTCAGCTCACCTGAGATTTGGGTCATCCTTGGCAGTGCTGTCTTTCCTTAAGTGCCAAGAGAAACAGGAATATGGCTCCCCTGTGAGCTGATTTTTGTCGGTCTGAAGGTTTTGCCCCAGCCCTGCTCAAGCTGAGGTTCTGCCTTTGCAGGAGAATAGTTCCTGGACTCTGTTTCCAGGTTCATTTTGGACAGGGAGTGGAGGTGGCTGGGTGGTGGTTAAACAGGCACTACTGAACAATTACCCAAAGGAAGACTGGGAGGCAATTTATTACCAGGGTATTGCATTTGTAGGAAGGAATATTGGATTCTAGACAGCTCTTTGTCAGAAAAACTCATAATAAAGTCAAATATTTAAATGAAATTGAGAGACGTCATTGGGCTTTCAGCTTCTTTCCCTGTACCCCGTGCAAAGCTCAGCACCACTGACATCAAAGGGAATGTAAATGGGATTTAAGGAGTGTGTGCTTGTGTCATTTCTTGGTTTCATCGGATGTGGGCCAAATGTAGCAAGAGTCAGGGTTAGGTAGTGCTTCTGCATGTGTTCTTAATATTATCTCAGAGCAGGCTGTAAATAAAAACGTTGCCTCACAGTGCTGGGGCTGTCTCCGAGGTGCCTCCTCCCTTTGCAGCTATATGTTGCTGCAGATGTGAATTAATCATTGCACCCCTTCCTGCCAAAGTTCCAGCTGGGAGCCTTTCAGTTCAAAGTCCCAGCTGCTCTCAGGCTGCAGCTTCTCACACCAGGAGAGAATTTGATGTCTTTAAAAGTTTAATAATGCTTTGAAAACCTCCCGTGCTTAAGCATCCCATGACCCACTTAGGGGAGGCAGGCTGAGCTCACCGCTTGCATGCACGGAGTGACAGTTTACTAGAGAAACCTCTCCGGGCTGCTTTCAAAGCACAGTGGTTGTGTTGGAGAGGAGAGGGACTTGTAAAACTGTTGTTCATTAGCATTTCTTTCAGGCACCTCCAAAACAAACAAAGATACTTCTGAAGATGGAAAATGTTGGAGGATCTTGTTCCTTTCCTTGCATAAACCTGAACAAACCCAAACACTGGGTGGGTAAAGGCAGTTGTAAGCCTGTGTTTTAGCTTAGTCCTTGAAATAGGAAGTCCTCCAAATAGAATGTTTCCAGTTCTGATAAGAGACCAGGAGGTAAAAATGGCAAACCTTAAAGGATTCTCTCTAGCAAGAACTGAAATAATCCTTTGCTCATTGTCCTCTGCTGCTATTTCAAAAAGAAAAAAAGAAAGAGAAGCAGCTTCAGTTTTTTAAAACAGCTAAAAATATTAGCTAGCAGAGAGTTTAGCAGGATGAGTCGCTTGGGAGATATCACTCTTGTGTTGGAGATGTAACTGAGCAAACATCTGGAGCTGAATGATGGTTTTCAGCATCTGCTTCCGGAATTGTTACAGACCAAGTGGTGTTGTTTGAAGGACTCTGTATGGATGTGTGTGTTGGTCATCCTGTTTTGGCTGCGTTTTATTCAGCAGCTATGTCCTGATACAGGAATTCCTTTTCTGAAGAAGCATTCTTCACTCAGAGACCTTAATTTGATTGTGAGCAAGCTGAGTCTTAGTATCTCCTTCTTGGAATTAGTTTGGTTGTAGTTCAGTGAAAACTTCTGTTCATGGTGGTGGAGGTTTAACAAAAATGTGTGATTTGAATACAACAGCTCTGTAATTTTCAAATGCAATTTTGTCTGTTATTTGTCTTCATCCTCAATTTAAGTATTCCGGAGTCTTGTCCAAAACCTATATGATCAGCTCAATTTTATCTGAAAATAGTTTTCCATTATTTTTATATTTTGGGATTTTTTTAAAGTATACAGGTGTCTCTTGTGAAATGGTTCAACACTGACAAATCCAAGCTAAAAAATTTTTTGTACTTTGAAAATGCAAGGGTTTGAAGAATATAACATAGTGGATTCTGGGTTTTGTCTTTTAAAGTTTGAATCTTTGGACTTAAAGTCCAAAGTTAAAACTTTCAGACTTTAGAAAAGCAGGGAAGTTTGTTAGTGAAAACTGAAATTCTCATTTGTACCTGGGGCTCCTGCAAAATCATGATATCTGCAGTATCCTGGGAGCTCTGTGTCCTTGGCCTGTTTGGAACCATTGGCATTTTCTTTCTCTGTTAATTCTTTCTGGAAGTCGCAGTAATCTGTCATGCCATTAGAAATCCCCTGGCGTGTATTTAAGTGTCTAGACTGTTGTTCAGGAGAAAGTATGTACTGTCTAAATCCTGAAGTGCTTTCTGCAGTTTCCTTAGACAAAGACTGACAGCTTTTCTTTATATAACCAAGGAAGCTGGATGACAGAATACCAGGAACTTTGGAAAGTGTCTGCCCGTTGGAAAATGGTCATGAAGAACAAGAAAGGATTTAGCTCAGCCTTATTTAGAGTATGACTGACTTCGTCCAGGTATTCCACGTAGCTGGTGATGACAATGCTTTGCTGAATTGTCAGAAACATTTCCTTTGGTCACCACACCCTGCTGCAGATGGGTTTTATTGCTGGGGCTGGCTTAGCCAAAGGAACAAAGCCAGAGTTTAAATCCACAGTGCCAAGTGGCAAAGAACCACTCGGCTGCTTCTCAAGTAAATCACATGTCTCCTGAATGTTACAATATTCTACTGACAGAAAAGCAAAACAAAATACACTTTAACTGGGCAGATATAGAGAAGTAACTGCTCTTCAAGTGCTTGGCGTTTGTAATGACCCCCAACCAAAGTCATGAAACAAAACCAGGAGAGGAAAAGCTGGAAACTTCCGAAGCTTTGTCTTATGCATGGTAAAACAGCCTCAGAGCTGCAGGCATTAGGAAGGAAGTGACTAACTCCATTACAGGATACTCCTTGAAAATATTCCTTGCAGAACTAGAGATGAGTATTTCAAATTTATGCTTCTAATAATGTTGCTCTGTCAACCTCTGCTTTCTTGTCTGATAAGTACACTGACCTCAGACTTGCTCTCCTATGAATGTGGGATAAAATGACTTTCTTATTGAGATTTGCTGCCCCATGACCCTGTTTCCCTGTTTTGAATTTTACTGTCAGCCTAATTGTTTCCTCTGAGCAGTGAGGGTTTGGACAACAAGGTAGGACTTGTGATCAAGGTGTAAATGTCTCTTGCATCCTGCTGGAAGTGGCAGAATCACAGAACTGTCTCTCACAGCATGGCTGACGAGGAAGGAGCGTTGCAGCCAAGACAAAAGTACAAAACTTTGTGTAAGGGATCAGCAAATTTGACAGATGTGAAGCTGAAAGCCAACATCTGTGTACAAATACTGGGATATGTAAATGCAAATGAACGGAATTAAGAAATGGCCTCTAATAGAGTAATAAACGAATCTTTTCCCTGAATCACTTCCTTCCCCGAACTCTGAGGCTACAGCGATGTGCCCTTTCACAGCTGCCTTGTTGTAGGTTACTAACCCCTCGTATTTGCCAGCAGAACCCTTTTCATGTTCCTTAACTCGTTTGAAATGCACCAAAAACTGAACTGGAAACCCTGAGGTGTTAATTCTGTTCACACTGCCATTTTTGGCTACCTGACGTATATTGCCATGCAGCAGGCAAGATCCATTCAAATATGTTTAGTCTGACTTTTATACTACACAAACAATGTACTAGCTAATGTTTGGGGGGGTTTCATAGTCACAAATCCATTTTAATATGGGTTTGGAGTTAAGTGTCCCCTGTTTACAGATTTAGCAGTGTCTCAAGCCCTCCTAGGAGAATGCATGTTTGCCTCATTGCACAGCTGAGTTGTGCCCTCACAAAGGATTATCCTGATGCAATTTGTGGTGAATGATGTAGTGTTTGTAATCAACAAATACAAAGATGGAAAAAACATGAGGAAGTCATAAAGCAACATGAGAATGTGCTCAGCATCATCTTTTATGTCCCTCGAGAGTCTTTGGCCAAGCTTCTGAGACAGACAGCTGGAAATCAATAGTACATTTGTCTCTTATTTTTCCTCATTTGTTTCTCTTTATAACATCCCGGCATACCTATACTCCCAATCCCACATCTCTTTCTGAACCACCGTGTAACAAACCGTGCGCTGCAGAGCTCTGAGCTTTGCTGTGGGATTCATCCCCGCGGAGGGGATGGCCTGTGCACACACGGATCAGAGAGGCCCTTTGAGGGGATCTGGGACGCAGTGACTGGTAGGACCTGGCAGCACTTGTGTTCCATCCTGTAGTCCCTGACCACATCCAGACAAAAAGCAAACAAACCAACAAAACAAACGTGCCACTGAGGCAGCCCGTGGGTTGCCTCTGGGCCAGCGGCAGCTTTGGGCATTTCTGTGGTCCACGTGTGGCTCACCTCAGGTGACACACAGAGGAACACCACACGCTCCTGTCGGAGCCCCAGCGCCTGCAAACCTTCCTGCACTGCCTCATTATCCACCAAAACGCTCTCCAGGTTCTTTGCTGCCTTTTTTTTTTTCCCCCAGATGATTTACAAGTCCTAGATCTGAGGTAAATGCATGGATTCAGTAGAAACTGCTGAATGGCAGGAGCTGAGAATTTAGCCTCTCTGTTTCCAGTTTTACTGTGCAGCCTGAGTTAATGAAAGGTCCACTTGTGAGCCCTTAAGTGTGACTATTTTCTTTGTTTGTAAAGCTACAGATTCAAAAACAAGTAGGTGGAACACAGATGTGCAAACCTCTCTGCTTGCCCTGCTGAAGGGAAAGCGAATTTTATCTGTTCTCTGCTGGTCGTCCACAAAGTCACTGCAAAATACAGGCTCACTAATTTGCAGAGTCTGAATCTCCTAACTGAGATTCGGCAAGATGATTTTCTCCTGTTTGTGATAATAAGTTTTGGGTATTGGACACATAGGGTTAGATTCATATAATGAAGGGGCATATATGGGACACGTGTAAGAACACTCATCATTCTTCATGCAGGGTGAAAGGTTTACTTAGGAGGTGTTCAGCAGAAAACTGGTTCTCTTTTGAGTCAAATGTGACTGTTCCTTTTGGTTGTACATTTTGTTAACCACCAACAGTTACAGAATTCAATTTTCAAAAAACTTTAGAGTTGTAATATAAACTTGCCTGAGTTTATTGTTTAGTTTTGCCACTGAAATAGCAACAGAGTTTGGGTAAACCTGGACGCTTTTGAAACAATCTCTTTTTGTGATTTTGTCAATTCTATTTTTTATGATTTTGAAAAACAAAGAAAACTTTTAAATCTCTCATGGCTGATTGCAAACCTCAGTTTCTTTTCTTATCATATGAACACTTTTCATCTGAATTATCTTCTCCATGTGCTTACTTTCAGTCCAAATCAAATGTAACATGCCCTCATATAAACCTGACTTGCATAAGGAGATATAATCCAATATTTGCCTCTAGGTAAGATAAGGCACATGGACATTTGATACAGATTAAGTGACATGTTGTATCTTGTTAAACAATCATGTTAATTTTTGCTCATGTTATGTGACAGCCAATGCAGTAACCTCCTTCCCTGCAATGATACAGCACCATGGGAAAGGTTTGGATTTAGGACGTGGGTTGCCTCTGCAAAGCACTGGTTTGGGTGCTTGTTCAGGCCAACTTCCATTTCACCTTCATTGGTCTGATTCTGTGTGTGAAGATTTGCCTGAGTTTTGACATGCTGAACAAGATCACAGCAGGCAAAAATGTATCTGCTAATCATCCAATAATAATAATGCTTTTAGAAACTGGAAATACACTTCCTGATGGAAACAAAGCTGCCTTTCTTGATTTGATCTCAATCCATAACCTGGAGTGCCCAGCCATGAAAAACGGGTAACTGCAGGTTTAGTTATGGCCTCTTCAGGTTTAGGAGGTACTGGACTCTGAGAAGGAGACTTTTTTCCTCTAAAACCCTCAGGCCACACTGTGTTCCCCAGAGGTTCAGGTCTCTGGATAAACCCACTCCACCAAGTGCTGTACAAGGCAAACCTTCTCCCATCTCCCTGCCAGCCAGTGCAGGTTGCCGAAGGTGGCATTGCCATTTCATGTCTCTTCTAACTTGTAATTACTGATGGATATCAGCAAACAGCAGTGATACGCACCAAATACTCCAGACTTGCTTATTTTATACCCACAGTCCATTTTGCAGGTGTATCCTTTGGAAGTTATCCTAAATGACTGGCTCCATGTGAAGAAAAAGTCATAAAACCTAAACACAGAAACCCTTAAATACTGTAAACCATATTCTAGATCCAGCTGTGGAGTTCAATGCAAGCTATACTGGTAATAAAGCAGAGGCAGGATCTCATAAGCAGGAAATATTCTAATATTTTTTCTGGCTAGTAGGGTTTCAGTGTGATCGTTGGTGGACTCCTCTCAGAGTTGAGAGAAAGTATGCTTTAAAATTCCCCAAAAACCTGAAGATGAAACACCTTTTTACCTGTAATTCAAGTATCTGAGGTTGCTTAAGGTAATTCTATAAAATAGAGGTGGTTTTACCTCATTTCTAATGGCTTTAAACTTTGGTACATTTAATATTGATGCTATTTAAGCATAAGGTGGGCCCAGAAAACAACTTTAGTGACTTGCCTGATAGTTGTTGATTTTAGTTTTTCTGTGAAATTTTGAAGCATAACTCCAAGCTTTCAGCCTCATATTCCGACATACAGAACACCATTAGAGGTTTCCAGTCAGCATCCACACGTACAACATATCAATATAGCTCCATTCTTTCCAGCAGAATGATACTGATTGCTATCAGGCCAAAATCAGGCCACTTTTTTCAGTTTGAGTCCCCAGATCTAAGCCTGATGAGTGGACTTGTGCTTTGGAAGACCAGTGGGCTGAGTTTCAGACGACTGCACTCAGAGCAGTGGTGCTTGGAAGGGCAGCACGGCTGCTTGGAGCGTGTTCCACAGCAATGGCAGCTGCGTTTCACGCTGCCCCGTGGCCAATTCATTCCTCATGAGTCAAGTACTACTCACAAAGTCTGAGTTTCGAGGTGATATTCCTGGAATCGAGTACTGGTCAGGGTAATTCTAATTTACTGGTGACAAATCAGACCCTTCTCCTTTAGCTGTAAAAAGACTTAAACGTCTATTTTACCTAAAAGTGTATCTTGTATCTTTCTTATCACATTCAAAATAGCTAACTTTCCAAATAAATCTTTTTGGTACATAACAAATTTCAAGTCTGTCTTTGGCAATAATTCCCTGTTTTAGTTTCCCCCTCTCGTATATATTGCTTATGGCTAAGTCAGACTTAGCAAAGCCCAGAACAAGGCTCAAATCTTAAGCATCTGTTATGTCTCTAAGCACAGAGGTTAAACTCCTAAATGGAAAGATGTATAAGTGACTTTCATAGAGTTATACCCCTAAAGGCCAGCGAAACTAAATTCTTGCTTGCAGAGTCTGCCGTGTGTGTTCCAGGGAGACTGCAGCCCTGTCCAAGGGCTGTGGGAGGAATGCCTTCCCTCCCTCTCGTACCCTGCTCCCCCCCTCACACACACAGAAAATTCTTTCCTGATAGATCCTAACTCAGCCCACCCCAAAACTTCTGCTGTGTTTCCTTCCAGGCTGCCGCTGTAGTAGATGCCCAGTAGTAGCTTAAAAATTCCGAAGAAAGTTTTACAAATGGGACAGAGCAACTATGTAACCTACGAGTGAGCACAGAAACTGCGAAATTACAGGAAATGACTGGAAATCATTTTAACCAAAGTTTCTCCTTACCTTCTTCAGCAAGTGCTATGAAATGCATGCTCCCGAGGATGAAAATGAAGAAAGGAACTTTAACAAACATCTTTGATCAGCTTTGAGAGTCGCTTTCCAATCCTGAGACCAGACGGATCCAAATTCAGATTAATTTCTTTAGAGGCAATGGAGAATGTAGATGATAAAAAGAAATCACTGAAAAAAAGTACTCTGGTATTCCAAATATTCCTTCAGCTGCTGTAGTGTGAAGTGGGGAGGCTTTTCCAGATGATAACTGAACAGTTAAGGAAAACTGAGTGGAGTCAGAATTATTTTCTTTAGCCGAGGGGTGGGAGCAGCCTAAGGTGGTCCTCAACGAGCAGCCAGGCCCGCCCTCCCCACGCTGTTTGGTCAGGACCAAAATTATGATCTCAGCTCAGGTTTAAAGTTACAGGAGCTGTTGTGGCTTTCAGAAGACTTTTATTTAGCAAAGGGGGAAAGGGAATTTAGGCAAAGCGAGGTGTTCCCTCCCTTCTGCAAACTGTCTTTAAAAAATACTTAAGGAACAACACTAAGGACATTTTTCTTGTTATTTCCAGCAGTGAACTGATGGTTTTTCATTTCAAAGTGAGCCCCCATGTTTATCTAAGCCAGTGTGGTACTGAATGTGCATTTAGGGATACTGAAATAGTTTTAGGACAGGCTATTTAATTGTGCAGTAAATACTGTCTGAATTTTCCTGTGTGTCTACGTCTCTCTCAGCTTGTGTCCTCAAGTGACATCCTGGCTGTGCTCGACCATTTCTCTCTGCCCACAGGCTCACTGGCCTCAGAGTGCTGAGAGCCCCTTCAGAGAGAGGACTTTTCCTTTCCGTGTGCAGCATCAGGAGCACAGCTCTGCAACACTCTGTGCAAGACTTGGAACTTTTCCCTCGTCTGTGTTTCTGGGCGCCGTGGGATGCCTGGCAGGGCGGGAGGGAGAGCCTGGGTACCACCACCGTGTGTGAGAAATGCCTTTGCTCGGCAGGAATGGGTGTGAGATAAGAACTGGGGCTGAACAGGACTCGGGGAGCAATGATTTACATCAATCCCTTTCTGAATCTTGCCTCGTCTTGGGCAAGTAATAATCTACTGATTGGCAGCTGCTTAGGAGTGCGGTGAGTTTTAATCAGTGCTCGTGTGCGAGCTCAGTGTCCCGGTGAGGAAATGTGGGACCTTCTCCCTCAGCTTCTGCAGTGCGGGACATGAGACTCCAGCACAGCAGCATGGATTTATTTCCTTTCTGCCCACAGCTGTGGAGGAACCTGTGCCAGAGGAGTGGGGCAGACTTGTGGCAGGGGTTTTGTCTTTTTCTAAACACACACACACAAAGAAAAAAAAAACAAACCAACCAAACAAAAAAAGAAACCCCTAAACCAGGGCTGGGTTGTTTTGCTCAGGGAATGTGAGTCAGAGCTGTCATTAAGACCCCACAACATTTGGTGCTATAAAGGCCCAAAGCAAGTCTAAATGTAAGCAGTGATGTTGAAAGGGCTGCAGATGGGGAATGCAACCTTCCATAGGGATTTTCTTTATTCTAAAATTGATAGGTGCCAAAGGAATTTGGTAGCTGTGAATTATAGTGCTTTAATTGTGTTCTTTGTGATGAAGAGGAATGTAGGATGAGAACTCTTGATGCCAATGCAAAGAAAGAACAGAAAATATTGGCTCATTGTCTTCAGGAAAACTGCAAAATAAATATTGCCATGTACTAACTTTCAGCATCTTAAAATCTGGAATTATTTCCTAATAACTCTGCTTCAAATTTATTTAAAAGAATGTTTGTTTATTGGGGAAATGTCCCTCATAGGAAACTGAAACTTGCTAGAGGAGTATGTCAGTTTTAATGGAACTTATTTTGAAAAATCGAAACAATTTTTTTTTTTACCTTATCAGAATGGAATGCGGGGAATTCTCCATGTATCTTCAGAATAAAATATTAATGTAGTACACTGTGAGAGACAAACTGGAACAAACTGTGACTTTTAAATGTTAACAAATTCTCAACAGGAGCAAGAAGAAGGTATTTGTAGGAGTACATTCAATTTTCAAAAGTATTCAGAAGACCTTTTATGATTATTCAGAGGAACAAATTTGTCTCAGGTTTAGGAATAAGCCTTTCTAAAGGAGAAGCTTTTTGCTGAGTTAAATTCTGTGCTGTGTTCTGGGTATTGAGCTGAGGCACTTGAGTTTCAGGAACTAGAGATGCTCAAGTTCCAGTGGCCACTCCAACACTTTTAAACACTTTTATTATTCTTCGCAATAAGAAATGATTTCTCCTATAGAAGCCTATTTCTCCTGCTCCAGCCTGTTCCTCAAAGGAAAACTCCTTAGAAAAATTTATTGAACTATGCAGAATTTTAAAAAATCGGCTTCTAGCACGGTATCACGGCACAACAAAGGCAAGAAATGTGCCTACAGATGCAAAATAAGTTAGCACAAAAGCTAGAAATGTCTTACGAATTGTCATTTGGAATGGGATTTTTCCTGAAGGACAGCAGTGGCAGGAACTTGCCTTCTGGTGGGGACAGCCTGTTGCTGTGTGCGGAGATTAAGGCTGGGAGACACTGCTGAGCCCTCTGATTGAAAACATCAACAAAATTCTTTCAGAAGAGCCAATTTACCCTTGGGAGAGGGGATGGATCCAGGGAGATGAGGGAGCAGTTTTCCTCTGAACAGTACCAAATTAAGGGGGTTTAATGAAACTGTGGTTCACTGTTTTGTGATTCTGGTAAGACAGCAGGTGCTGTGGCAATAAAGGAGCCACTCACAGGTTCTGATTTAACAATTCATCTGCACTGAAAGCAGCACTTAGTCCTGTGCCTGTGTCAGAACAGGAGGTGAGCACATGCCCACGTGCTGCGGGCAGTGGATTTGCACATGTGCTCAAACGCTGCCGTGAAAGGCGGGTTAGACATCTCTGCGTAGATGTTGTAATTTGGTCTGGGTGTGTTATGACAATTCCCACAAATTGCCAGGATATGAGTGCATGGGTCACTCTTTTTTTCTTTTTTCTTTTTTTTTTTTTGCCAGGTTTTTCTGTGTTTTAATCCCAGTGGTTTAGGGGAGGAGGTGGAAAGGGTCTCGAGTGCACGCAGCACTTATGTTTTCATTTCGTAATGCGTTCTTTCCGTCTCATTGTATCAGTGGTTTGCAGAGTCTTGTGAGAGGCTTAGACTGTCTCTGGTTCAGTGAGAGCACGGAATGAGCCGGAGCTGGGGGAGTAGAGCAGCGCTGACTGTATCCTGCAAAGTGTTCTGCCTCAGGGGTGCAGACGTGTGGGAGGATGTTTTCCCCCAACTCACTCAGTGTTGCTGTATGAACCCAGGGGCTGAACTCAATCAAAGATCCCCCACGGTCAGAAATGGGCTTTGACTTCATGTAAATAACCCTTAAGACGGGATCACGATCGCCCACGCTCTGTTTAAAGACCACTGTGTAGACCAGAGCATGTGCAGGCACACACAAGGATGAATTCTCTCTCCACACGCACGAGAAAGGCCACACAACTGTCCCGTCTCTCCGCAGAGGAATATCCCGGCTGCTCCTCTACAGTCCCACAAAGTCTCACAAGTGGGCAGAAGTTGTAGCATGGGGACTCATTTGAGTGTTCTGGCTTCTGCCTGACTTGTTACGGAACCTTTCGTGAATGTGCAGCTCCACGTGCTGCTGAAAGGTCTCTTTCCGCAGAACCATCTCATCCCTCATCACCCGTGCAAGCGAAATCTTAGCTTACAACACCTCCTGCCCATAGAAAGTAAATCCGTATTTTCCCTTCCTGCTCTTTCACTAAAAACAATTGAAAAGTGTAAATTAAGCATCCCATTTGATGACATCCTTTATAAATCTGCTGTGTGACTCAAAAAAACACTGTCTCTTTCTGTTGCCAAATTTCCTGTTTCTGCACCCTGGGGGCAGCTGTGGGCCCCGCAATATTTGGTCAGAAGCATAAAAGCTGTTTTCTGCAAGCTTTATTAATTTTCAAGCCATTTCCTGTTTTCCCTTTGCAGCCAAACCCACCCCTTTTGGCAGGTACCGAAATACAAAAACACCCAGTTGAGTCTGAAGAAAAGTTCAGTTACTTGAAAGAGGAGGAGACCCCAAATAAAAGCTCCAGTTTTTATCTGCTTTCCACAAGGCAACTTTGTTTTACTGTGAGGTGATCCTGCTGTGTAGAATTGCAGAAGGCTTTTGCAGAACTACAGACCCTTGCCTTCAGGAATGGCTTTTACCTTCCCTTATTCCCAAATTGTGCGAGTTCAAGTCCATCATGTCCTGTCACTGATTCGTGCACTCCTTAAAGAGGCATCACTTGGCCGTAGCTTTAGGGTTTGAGTCACTGTGGGTTTGGTTCCTGATTTCTGGAATGCAAGAGATAAGAACACGTGGTGGCCTCTGTCTTCTAAAATGGCAATCCTGAATTTTCTCGTTGGGCAGGTGTCAGGGAAAGGGAGAACTGGAAGGAGCTGCTTTCACCCTGTCCCTGTTCCAGGCAGCATTTCCTGACTGACGGGGAGACCACTTGTGATGTGAGGCCACACTTGTTAATAAAAGGGTAAAAAGTAAAATGGGAGGGATTGGTCTCAGTATTGACAAGCTCAAATAAGCATATTATGCAGCTTTTTTAAGATAAGCAGCTATAAATCAAACCCTGCTCCTTGACCATCTGTGCTTCTGACAGGATAATAAATGCACAGAGCTGTGAGCAACCCAAGCTGTCAGATGTGGAGAAGAGGGATTGTGAATGAGAAAATTGCAACAGTGCTTGAGGTTGGAGTCCTTAAGCTGCAATAGTAATGATACTTGTCAGTTTTAGAGATGGGGCTGGATTTTCAGCTGATATAAATCAGTTTCACCAACATCAACATACACCAGTGCTCACAAACCAGCCCTCCAATCTATGGGGCATGGGGGCAACCAAAAATATTTTAGGATCTGAGAAATGGGCCGACACTGAGTCAGTGCCTCTGGGCTGTACAGGAAGCTGATGGATAGAGAGAAATTCTGAGGTACCCAGGTGCCATCCTAGCCAGGAAATCTAGATGCATTGAGTTGACTCTCAAAATAAATGCATTTAAGAGGAAAGAAGTGAGTATCTGCACTTAAAATAGTTTCACTTGATTTATGGGCAGGTATTCTTAGTAAAAGTTGCTTTTCTCCATGATGCCACTTCAGTCAGACCTGGAAAGAGCTGATTAAGGTGTGCTGGGAAAGGGCACAGAGGGCTGCACAGGGGTTTTATGTGGAGCGAGTTGATCTACGTAAAATGTCAAGATTTCTCTATGAAATTTCAAAGTCTGCCATTTGATATTGAAGTTTCAAAGCTGAAACTGGATTTTGTTCATATTTTAAGGTTCTTCAATAGAAGCAGATGAATTTGGGCCATTTAACACAAAAGCCTGAATTATATTGTTTACTTAAGATAACACCATTGCCTACCTGAAGCAAAACACAGGTGTGAAGGGAGGAGAAGACATTTGGTAGATGGTCTGCAGTGCTTTTCTGGAGAGGATGAGTGTTGGTTGTTTATAAAAAGCCAGGAACAAAGCTTTCAGCTGCTTCCTGAACAAGGCTTTCTCCAAAGATGGTGAAATTCTCAGGGGACACAGTACTGAAAACATAAGTTTCATGCAATTCAACAGACTAAGAGCTGATTGCAGGGAGAGGACATGCTCCTCAGGACACCCTGGAGCTGGGATTGCTGTCAGGGAGTCCTTCACCAGAAAAAGTCTTCCCAAAGTCTGCCAGCAGTTGTCTCTACGTGACATACAATGGAGTGACTCAGAGTTAAATATGGAATGCCCACTCTTTACTACTTTTAAACCTGTCCCTGACCACCACGTATTTAACAAAAAATTACAAGGTAGACGTCGGTTTTCTTAGGTCAGGAGTGTTTTTTAACTAGAACAGTTATATAAGGAAAGCCACACAGCAATGGAGCCAGGAGGGGGAAAAACACACCTACTGTGTACTCAGTCTCATTTATTGCAGAATGGCCCTGTGAGTTTGTTAATACTTTCAGAGGCTTTCACTGCTTTGGTAGTGAGCTTATACAGATAAACCAAACGCCTGTCAGTAGGAATTTACATGTCCTAATTTTTTTAAATACCTGCCGTGTTGGTGTGCTGGAAATCCAGCCAGAGGTGTTGTGACGCTGGCAAGGTGACTGGGCTCACACCTGCCGGGAGTTCGAGCTGAACCTGGGGCAGCCCCTGGACTCTTTGAAGCCAAGCTGTGTCCAGCCAGGAGCTGCCTGGGCACCTTCAGGGTGGGGCAGGGCTGGGGTTACAGGGACCAAGGCACGCAGAGCATAAGGACACAGCCAGGTAAAGATTTGACTGATTGTCCCTTTGAATGAACTCCCGTGCCTTTGAGAAGAAGTGAAACGCACGTGGATTTATTAAATGGCAAATACTAGCCCCCATGAAGTTCCACGACAAAACTCCCATTTCAACTCTGATTTTAGGGAGGAATCATGTATAAAGTAATGTGGTTTCTTTCCCTTTCTGTATACAAAGCGTGTTCCCAAGGACAAGCAGCTTTGGGGAGGAAGTGGAAAAAAGGCTGGTGGAAAGGATAGCTGTGTTTCAAACGGGGGAGGGCAGGGAGGGGCAGAAAAGCAGGCTGATGTGGGAATGGACACTCAGGAATTTGGGAAAGGGGTGAATGGAGAGAGGTGTTTTCCTGTGTAACTGGGATTTATCCGCAGACAATGCAAGTGAATAAAAAGAGCCCGTTCCCACAGTGCCTGTGGCCACGAGAGGGAGCGAGACGTTCACAGGTCCTGGTTGGGATGAAATTCACTCAGTGCAGGGCTGGATTCCACCACTTCCCTGATCCCAGTGAGGAATCTGAGCCGAGAAATGTGCTCCAGACAAGGAAGGTTGGAGCTGCAATATTTTTGCCACATCTTCAGGCAGCAGCATGGTTTTCCACCCAGGCTACGTGTCCAGGAGGGGATGGAAATGCATGGTTTGGTGAGAGAAACAAGGCTGAGTGATTCAGCAGCAGAAACCAGGGCTTGTCTCGAGTGACAGCGGTGGTGACCCCAGCTCACCTTCTGACTGGCAACCCCGTCAGCAGGGAGCAGCAATTCTGAGAGCTCTACTAAGGAGCAAAGCATACCTCAAGTAAATATGAATCCAAGCATAGAAATCAGGGCAGGGATCATGGATGCTTCAGCTATTTTGCAAAATCTGGATTCATTCACATATTATTCCACTGACGTGTCGCTGAATCACGTCCTGCAATCTCTTAAAAAGAAATTCTATACCAGTGAGTTTAATAAAGGGCCTCAGCTGCCACTGCTAATGCTTTGTCTGGGAGAAACACTAGACTAAGAGCATGGCTTTACAAACATTTCTGCTGGGTGTTTGTAATATTGCACTGTTTTCCTGGAAAATAAAGTGAATAAGTATCATAGCAAGGGAAAGAGAGGACATCAAAATATCTAATGAATCTTCATCATAGCTAAAACAATGATTAGGTTCAGGGTTTGATTGTGCTCTGGGCTACACTACAAATCATTTGTGTCTGGGTAAAATGAAATGATGACTTGAGAGTGGGTAGTGCCAGTCTGAGAGGAGAAGGTGGGCCTCAAGGAATACGATTAAAAGGAGTTCACAAAAATAGACTTTATCTTTACATTACTCAAACCACTGCCTGGGATCACTTTGTGTGACAGCAGCTTGTCAGTCCAGGGAGACAAGGGAAAGCAGTCCTAATGCAGGATTTTCCTATCTAAGGGGTAAGTTAATTCATGCTTTAAATTAGGGAATGAATGTTTTATGCTTTGCTCTGTATTTGCAAGCCCTGTCTTGCATAAACTAATCCTGGGACACAAAGGAGAAGGAGATAGCTGCTCTCTTGGAGGCCTGCTCAGCACTTTAATAGCCCCAAGCCATCTACACTCATCTTCAGATCAAGGCACTATTGTGTTGTTAAAAAATAAATATTTAAAAGCCTGGGCCTTTTAACATGGAAATGCTGAAAGCTTTTGCGATGAATATCATTTAACTTTAAAGCTCCATCCTGTTGCTGCTTTGAGTTATTTCCATATGAAATGGTGGGGAAACTGAGGTGCTGAGCGCTCTGGTGACATTCCCAAGGTTACAGTCGACCAGGAGTGGAAATAAGTACTGCAGATGCTCTCTCCAGTGCCAACACCGTCTCTATTCTATAAATCAATTCATTAAATATAAGTAGTGAATTAAGAGGGTTTTTCTTTATTGGAGTGTTAATAATATCTTGCTTTCACTGCAGGAAACTGAATTAGAGGACCATGATTCATGGATTTGTAGGCGTAGGCAGCTGTACACCAAGTACAAAGAATATTAACGATTTTAATTGCCTGCAAGCACTACTGATAATTCAGTATCTTTCACAGCAAGGAAGATTACTCCTAAAATGAGTGATTTAGATCTAAATATCTTATATTTTACCCGTAAGTCTAAGAGCAGTTTTACCCCTTCCCCTCTTTGAAAAAAAGGGAAACTGAGGCCCCGAGGTATTGCATTGTAAGTGTGAGTTAGGGTGAAACCCTGGCCTTGAGATGGAGGGTTTTTTTACCTCAGAGTGTGTATCCAGGGGCTTTGACCTGCACTTCATTAATGCACAGAACATTTATGTTGCATAAAGCTGTGTGCACGTAAATCTTCCCGAAAGCTCACCAGGAACTGTGGAGCTCTCTCGTGCCCCTGCCTCCTCCTGCTTTGGCCCTGTCACTGCAGGGAATAACGAGGAATAATGAATAACCAGGCAGGGCTTTGAAAAGGGACAAAGAGGGGCCTGGTCTGAGCAATGCCCAGTGCCACCTCAGCAGTGACAATATGGCAGCAAACGGGGATTTCTGACAAGTGGCAAGTCTAAAAACAAACTAAAAGTCATTAGGGCTTTCTTGAATATTTGCATTAACTAATCCTTTATGGGGTGAAATTCTTTTAGCACCAAAAGCACATCTATGTACTAGATTCATCATGCTCCAAAGCTACTCATTAAACACTTCTCAGCGGTACAATTTTTAATTCTGTTCCTTTGGCCGTCCCATGGAATAGCATGTAATACCTGACTGGGATAGTAGCCAAAGGAGAGTTGATTTTCTGGGTAATATGTGACTTCTAATGTCATTTTGGTGAAAGGAAAGGTCCCACTTTTAGGGACTCGAGAACAACAGTATAACAAAAAAGCAATTTTAAATTTTATTTTTTTATTGAACGTCTTTTGTTAGACATTTTTGGATTCTCTATTTTTAGTCTGCAGCCATTCTACAATCCCTAAAAGCATCTTTTTGCTTGTAGCACTGCCTGAGAAAATGAAGAGTACATTCCACATGTTACCATGTGGACAATATTCTTACCATATTCATTTTTTGTGCCATTAACTTCCTGAAAAATTTACAGGAGCCTGAAGCAAACATACTTTCTCTTCTGTGTTCCCTTCAAACTGGAGATTTAAGAGACTTAGCTCACTCCATTTCTGTGAGATGGATTCATTTTTGATGTTAAATTAAAAAAATAAAAGTATGTAGAAGCCTCTCAGGTTGTGATGCCCGAGGATGACTCTGCACGGTGCCCAGTAACTTCACTAACATTGCCCAGGGAGGAAATTCTGTTTTACCTTCTTTTGGTGATGTTACTCAGCTTCAACATCTTTGAAATGGGGCAGAGCCCAGAATTGCAGGAGGCAGGGTAAGCAGGTGTTTGAAGGAGTTTATCCAGACGTTAATTACACCCATGAGCAGACGCGGGGCAGTGAGTTACCCCTCCCTGCACAGCAGCTCCAGGCAGCAGCGTGGGACAACTCCTGGGTGTTAAGGCAGCTCCACCTCCCCTTTCCGAGGGTCCTGTCGAAGTTCTGGTATTGAAACTACCACAAGCCACTGTAGTACCACCACACAGGCTGAAAAATGTTGCGCTGGAGCAGCTTGCGCCTCTCCAAGTGGGACTGCAATAAAATTCGGGCGTTTATTTTTGATATCACCGAGTACCAGAGAAGTCCCCCCAGTCTGCTGCCAGCGAGGTGAGTGGTTTCTAAGGCAATTGTGAAAGCCGCTCACTGTAATAATTAGCATTGGTTATCAACATGTCTGTGAAAAGCAAATCCAGAGGCAGCATCGGGGCCCCACACGGCTCCTCTGGGCACCGCTGCGCTCGCTGATCTGATTCCACCTGACATCTCACCCAGCTTATGAACAGCGAGAGGGAGATGTCACAAGGCATCAAGTCAAGCCCTGCTGCCTTCCCTAAGGGACACCCAACTTCTGCACAGCCACGGAAACTTTTAAGAGCATAGAAAGATCACTTTAGAGTGGAGACAAATGAAGGGCTGGGATCGTCTGCCGTGGACAGGAGCGTGGACGCTTCAGTTGGATCTGTGGTAACTATAAAGGGGTTTTGTCATCTTGAAGACTTTTTTTTTTTGCATACGGTAAAGTGCAGGGGGCCTTCTCAACATTTACTTTGTACTTCAAAGGTAAAAACCAGTCCTTGGCACCAGGGGTTTCATCCCATTGGTTCGAGGATCTCTGTCACCGTTTTGTTTGTGTTTGTTCTTCATGTGGGCATAAAAAAACCTGGGATTTCTTGACTTTAGAGCGGGAATTGGATTTATTTAATACAGGATTTAAAAGGATGACTGATCTGTCCCCAGAAAGAGCTCTGGAGTTCAAGGGTAAGGCCCATGACCACGTACACCCGGGCACACATTTGCACATCCTCATCCTGTCACTGCTTCCGCTTGAACAGGGGGCGAGATCTCATGTTCTTTGTCTTGCTTCAAGTCCTAATCTACTGTTGGTTGTTCCTGAGTGCTCTATGGTTCCAGTGCAGAGATTATTTTGTGCATTTCCTGCATTTTTGTGCAGGAATTATTTTGCAGAAAGCCAGTTGTCCAGAATTAACATGTAAAATATGGAATTGTGCACTTCTGGGAGTGGAGCACATAAAGAGTGTGAGACGCCCTTTAAAGGGCACTTTTCAAGTGCTGTTTTGAAAGTAATCCGATCTTTTAAGAACTTAATTATATTTTTCATGAAGTATTTTTATGGTAAAGGGCAACAGAGAAAGGTGTAATAATTATTTCCATTATTTCTGCTTCTCAGCTGATGCTTGGAATTCCCACTGACACAAACATGCTTTCCACATATTTACATCCATGGAGTGTAGGCAGCAACAATCAATAAGGGAGAAGGGGAGGAAGTGCTGGTGACTGTCTTGGGGTGGTTTTCTCTGCCTTGCAAAAAAGTTCTAGAAGATCCAGCCTGGTTTTTCCCTGCTGTTGTGAATAGCTCGTGCCATATCAAGTAAGTGATATAAATACAGCCACAGAATATATTTCACAGGATGTCTTTGTGATATTCCCTTATCAAAGCAGACTGAGGAGTCAGTAAAAGACCCTGAACTCCAATTAAATCGGTGCCTTTGTAAATGGAGCTTTTCTTGTCGGGTATATGTTTGGTGTTAATTTGCATGAAATCCTCACAAGTGCATCCTCCTCTTTGGACTAGAAAAGACATGTAGCCAAGCAACATTACAATGTTAATAGAAAAATTAATTCTAGTGGTTTTGTTTGTTTGTTTATTTTGCAGTTCTTTTAGTTGTTGAGGGACTGTTTGAGGTTTTTTGGGGGTTTGTGTTTTTTTTAAACTCCCTGGTGTATCAGGCAAACCTAATGATCTCGAGGGGCTCTATACTCAGACAATGTTTATGTGGCATCTTTAGAAACATTAACTGTCAGGTGTTTTAATTGCTGTAAACCCATTTGCTGTTCTTTAGGACACAGTGAACTCCCCACAGGGTTTTCTAGGTGGCACAGAGGACAAATTGAAGCAATACATGTCCTCCTGAGAGGATACAAACCTGGTTTGCAGGTATTTCAGAATAATTTCTGGCTTTCCTTCCTTGCAGAAAAGGAGCACTTGCCACCTTGCCACTGGAACGTTCCCATTTGTGATGCTCTGTGCTCTGCTCAGCCTCCCAGTGCTCTGGTGAGTGTTCAGCAGCGGTTCCCTCCAGAAGGGCTGGAGAGAGGGATCAGGGTGTGCATGATTTGGAGGAAGCCAATTCCCAAGACCTGTTGTTTTCCTGTCTTCTGAAGCAAATAGATCACGTTTATAATGGCAACCATGGGTTAAAAAATCCAGACTATTGGGCTTTACATCAGAGCTGGATCGAGTTCTGTGCTGTCTCGGGGCACTGAGAATTTGCTCAAACTTCCTTCCCTCTTCAGCTTCACTGCTTGAAAAGCGGGTGCAGGTTGAAACAAGTTTCAGCTATGAACATTGTGTTCAGCTCCAGCTGCTGCTTTAAAGTCACTGACTTTCATAAATTTTCCTCACCAAATCCTGTGTTGGATTTCTTACATAATTTTTATTATAAAAACACTCGAGCTTCTAGAAAATCTTGGCTCTCTGATCTCCCTGAGGTTTTTCAGCTCTCAACAGACCAACTGGTAAATCTGAGCAAATAAATAGCATTTGAGAGAAATCCTGATACCAGCTTTCCTTTCATTACATACATGAGTAGCAGTGGATATACATGAGCATATCTCTGTCAGCAGCTTAGGAGGACTTGTACTTTTAGTTGCCTTTAATTTGCTTTAAAGCTCTGGTAATTCCGGACCAGTACATAAACTACGTAGAGGGCAAGCAGACTATAGCAGCTGGATACAAACTCATTCCAGAGGGGAAAAGGAAATACAATTCACACTCTTCCATCTCCTGCGGGTGCTCTCAGTGGCTGTCAATGGTGTGCAATAAGGGAGTGACCACAGGTCTGCATAAGCCACGCTGTCTGGGGCAGATGATGGAGGTCTCTTGATGGGTTTAGGCTGGTCTCATTTGGCTGCTGAACTGCAGTGTCTGAAGTTTTCAAATTCAATCATTGCTGCTGCCACGTTGGTTAATTTTGATGTCATTTCCCTCCCAGTGGCACAGCAGCAGCAGCAGCAGAGAACTGGGCAGGTGTAACACAAAGCTTCGGCTCACAGTTTCTATCATCTCATCAATTTTAAGACTTTTGCTTTTTTAGTCATTTTTTTGGTGTAAGATCAGAGGGAAAACTGCCCACAGGTGCCCCTTGGCAGCATTCATAAAACCTGCCCACTCAGAGCAGGGGAAGATTTTTCTCAAAAGAAAAAAAAGACCCACTAAAGCCAGAGTGGTAAAGACCTGAAAAAAAATGGGATTTCTGTTCAGACACGCTGGTTTCAGTGCTTGATGAATTGATTAACTTACTGTTGGTCACTCAGGCTTGAGCAGTGGTGCCCAGGACACCCTGTGATGTCTGAGATGAGGAGGAAAACCCTTTGCAGTCTCCCTGTGCACCTGGTACTGCAGCCTGGCTGTGACATGTGCCTTCACTCAATGAAGCATGAGCCTGGAATAATAACTTCCTTCATGGAAAAATATGCTCAATTAGCTGCTCAAAAATGTGCATGAGGATGGGCAGTTTTCAGCCCGGGTCTCTTGTGAGGAAGGATTTACTGGCTGAGATCCGAATCCTTCACGTGTGTCTGCACGGTGATTGCTCTTTGGTTTTAATGTCATTACTCAAATTATTTGGGGAAGTTTTCAGCACTTTTAAGGGAAATGCTGGAAGTTTCCAAGGGAAAGATGAAGGCTCTGTCAGAAGTGAATGTTTTTTCTCTTAGTTTCTTACTACAAGCACACTAAAGATCCAGGACCAACATGGCTTGTCACTCCCTTTTACTTTCAGGGTTTCTCTTGGAAGTATCCTGAATAGAAAATTAAAGAATGGAAAGCCAGATCACTGTTTTTAGTCCAATGAGTGCCTACTGTTGTACTTATTCAACTCCTCCTACTGGGAGATATGGAAAGAAGTTGGTTTTCTTTCCTTGTTCTCCACAGAAGAATTTGAAACAAACTCCTCTACAGTTAGAATTGGAACTGGAATTGTTACCCTAATTTACAAGCATGTTTTTCAAACCCATCCTGTCCCTTTAGGGGAGCCTGGAAGGCAGGATCACAGATAAATGAGCTGACAGCTGAAATTTGATCAATGAGGATCCCACCCGTGTGGAGAGAAGAATATTTGGGGGCTTTTGTTTGGCATCAATTTCTAACTGGGAAGCTTGTGCTTTTTTAAACCTGTATGGACTAAAATTTAGTACTGGAAGTATGAAAAAGGGTGGAAAAGCTGCAGGGCTTTGCTTGGAAGCACTGAAGAAGCACAGATTATAAACAAAGTTTTATTTCTGGGACTTCTCGCTGGAGCAATTTTGCGTTTTGCCACAAGCTGAAGCACATAAGAACACCACCTGATTCATGTCTTTTATTTTCTTGTACAGAGTGATGGGTGTTCCTTTAATAGGCAGAGGAAGAAGCGAACCTGAGAGTACAGGCAAACTGCAGGAATAGGGTAAAACTTGCTAATAGTTGACCAGAAGAGAGCAGAGCAGTTGTGGCTGCCCAGTGTCCGAGGGCACAAGAGGGTGCTGTGCACTCAGCACATCACAGCCAAACCCCCAAGGTTACTGTCACTGACTGAAGCAAATAAAAGATTTTAAAAGGTACAGCTTTAATATTTTTTAGACAGAAAGCTTTGCAGAGCCTCCTTCCTGCTAGCCAAAACTGCACAAAATGTTTGGCAAGTGAACGAAGCTTCAAAAAGATTCAAGAGAATTTCTGTGCTGTGAGGGAAAGAGCTGAGGTACAGAAATCAGCAGCAGCTTAAAAAGACAAAATGAAAGAGGAAACGTTATACAGAGAAAGATGGGTCAGGAGGAAAGTCTCTGAAACCAAAGACAGCACAGAAAAATGTCAGCCCGTGGCAGGCACTGCAGCTGGGCTTGTGCAGCAGCAGATCAGAGCTGTCACACATTGGCACAGAAACTCTGTTTCCCTGGGTGCTGTGGGAGCAGGGTTGCTCCTTGACAAACCCATGGGGTACCTATCCCAGAATATCCAGAGCCTGACAGTAATCCCTCATCTCCTGCCAGCCCCTGATTTCAGACAGGAAAGCTCCACAGGCTCTGTGCAGACACTGCCAACTGCACGTGGGTGTGCAGAACATGAGTGTGTGAGCGTGAGTGCTGTTGGTCACGGGGGTGACAGGTAAGGAATGCAGGTGAGCAGCTGAGCCAAAGGAAGGTCTGTTCCACACACAAAGGACCGGTGGTTTTAGCACGGGCTGGTGGAATTCTTTGGGAAGCTGAGTCCTCTTCCTACCCCTGCCGCTAGCGTGTTCTTGGAACTTCCACAAATTGTGCCTTATTGTCAGTATTCTCCCATCTGTGAACGCTGAGGCATCTTGGAAATGAAAATGTCACATCCTGATTTCTGTGCATTTGATAGAAACAGGGGGGGTCTGCAGAGGCAGAGCCACAGGGACCCTTAAATCCTGTGAATAAAAACCTTCTCTTAATAGAGAGCTGGATGTCTCCATATAAAGTTACATTAATGAAGATATCAAATCAGTTCTGCTTTCTGTGTTAGAAGCACCTTTACCTCTGGCCTAAAGCCTTAGCTGAATTAGGGGCAGAAATATGGTAGATTACAGTAGGAGCAATTGTTTGCAAGATACAGCCTTAAAAGTTTTCAAAGCGTCAGTTCTGCAGGAGAAATACCAGTTGCAGTTACTTGTTGATGCTGATTCATTGAATCCTGACCACAGGAGTTATTTTGCATGTTTGGGTTTTTCTGATCGGAGGTAACCTGTCAAACTGCCACTTCCTCTGTAATTTAAAGGTAAATATTTTAAATAATCACCTCAGGAATTTATCTGGGCTTTGCCCTGGTGATTTATAGAGGCAGCTGTGCCCATTTCTTTCTGGGTGGTGTTTGAAAAGTAATTCAAGACATGAAAGACGCCGGAGCAGGATGTGTCTTTATGGAAAGGATCTAGAGGCTGCCTCGAGGTGGTTTAGCTAAAAGACCTATGGATCACAAACCAAATGTGTTGCAAAATGTGAGGGAGGTGCTCGACGGTAGAAACCTTGGCATGCTCATTTCCCAACAGCAGTGCAGAGAAATGCTGAGGTTGGAAGGGACCTCTGGAAACCAATGAGTGCAGTCCTCTGCTCAAGCAGAGTCAGAGCAGGTTTGCCCAGTGCTGTCCCCAGCTGGGTTTTGTGGTGATATTCGACCCTTCTGGGAAGCCTGACCACCCTCAGAGTAAGAGAAGTGTTTCCTTGTGTTCAGATGGTTTTCAGTCTGTGCCTGTCTCCTCTTTTTCTGTCACTGGTGCTATTGAGAACAGCCTGGCTCCCTCTTTGTTCCCTCCCAGCAGTTCAGTGTTGCTCTCTAGGGACTGAAGGAGAGGTGGATGATACTGCTTTCACTGTTTGAGTTCAAGGAACAGGGATCTTGGAGGAAAGGCTGTCTTAGAAGGAAATTTTTGTCACCTCCTCTGGACAAAAGAGACTCTGAATTCAGTTATGAAATATGACTTTAAATCAGGATTACTGGCCTGTCTTTAACCTAAGAATGAGCTTGCCAAAGGTGTTTGACTTTGTGCCCTTCTCCTCAGGACACAGACTCCCAAAGACCATCTGTCTCTAGAAAAATCTTCCACCATAGCACCCAAATACCATCTGTCTCTAAAAAACTCTTCCATCACAGCACATAGGTGTGACCCCAGCACTCCAGTCCCATTGTCTGCTTACACATCCTGCATAAGAAGGGAGAAATGGAGTTAAAATTTGAGTGTGCAGCTGGCTGAGGACCCGACTTTGTGGGTGTGGGCTTGGGGATGTCAGGCAAACACAGATGCCTTGTTGCAAAATCAGCTCTGCTGTCCCTCAGGAGACAGGCAGATTGACTGACAAATATTTCAAACCCCTGAAAATGAAGAAAATCAGTTTTAACTAGCTAAAGATTTGATCCACACTTTGCACTTCTGTGTGGCCCAACAGACATTGCCGGTGCTGTAGTAGAAAGAAGATTTGGGGGTCATTAAAATGGGAAGGAAGGGCCCCTCACTTTGGAGAGCACATTCCTTGTTGCTGCTGGAGATTCTTCTTGGTTAAAAGATACTGAGTCACATTTAGACAATGTGAGCAGCCAAGAAATCCAGAAACAGCACAGAGCAGCATCCCTTGTCTCTGGGCTCCCCCTCTTCTGCTCCCTGTTTTGCAAATAAAAGGGACAACCGTCCTTAGCAGGCACCCAGGACACTGCCTGACCCTCACCTGCATTTCCACAGGTGTTGGTCTCCTTGATGTGGCTCCTGCTAAGGAACACAGTACCTGATCTCATCAGGGATTTTCACCTGAAGGGCTTTTTAAGCAGAAGCTGTTGCTGCCAGAGTCACAGGATCAGGTGTGATTTCCCCTTTGCTGGAAGATACAGCAAATATTCAAACAGGCTCTGGGCTTTTTTTAGCTCACAAAAGCAAGGGAGTCCTTTGAAAGATCCTCCGTGTACCCAATCATCGCCTTCCTCACCCTGCACAGCATCATAATATTCTGACAGTGTAAATCCTCACATTTGCCTCCCTCCCTCCCTCCTCCCTCCCCCTCCCAGGCTGCTGCTATCGGATCTGTGATGATATGTGATCTCCTGGATACAATCACACACACACACACAAGTACCAGGCACTCCTGCTCCGCTGAGCAAAATGTCTTTCTCCTAGAAGTGGTGCTCATCACAGCCTTCAGATCCTTGACGATGTTGCCATGCTTTCCTTCCTGCCTCCTGCCTTTTGCTGGCTTTGCCTGCCTGCTTTTCCTGCCTGGGGGTCATCTCTGCCCTGCTGTCTGTAGCTGCATGGACTACCACACCATAGACTGCCGGGACCAAGGACTCCCAAGTGTTCCTAATCCCTTTCCATTGGATGTACGGAAACTTCTTATAGCTGATAACAACATTCAGGCGATACCAGCTGACTTCTTTATATTTTATGGAGATCTAGTCTATTTGGACTTCAGGAATAACTCCCTCACCTCTTTAGAAGAGGGCACTTTTAGCAGTTCTACCAAACTGGTGTATTTAGACTTAAGCTACAATAATTTAACACAGCTCGATGCTGGGATATTCAAATCAGCAGAGAAGCTGATAAAACTGAGCCTTGGAAACAACAACCTGGTGGACGTGGATGAGGCTGCTTTTGAGAACCTGGACCAGCTCCAAGTGTTAGAATTGAATGACAATAACTTACAGAGCCTAAACGTGGCAGCCCTGGAAGCGCTGCCCTCCCTGCGGACCATCCGCCTGGAGGGCAACCCTTGGGTCTGTGACTGTGACTTTGCCAATCTTTTCAGCTGGATACAGGACAATGCGTCCAAGCTCCAGAAAGGTAAAGCTCTCAGTGCAGTCTGTGTGTCTGTGAGTGCCTGGGAGGGCAGGAGGGCTCCTGCTCCCGCTGTCTGTGTGCTGCCTGCAGTTTGCTCAGGCTGTAATTGCATGCTTTCGACAAACGAGCCCATTAAATTGATGTTGGCTTCTTTTAGCAGCAGGTCGTCCTCCCCAGCTAAGAAATAAAATTTAAAAATTAAGCCCTAATAATTTTGATTTATAGACTAAACTTACACAGGCAGTGAAAGAGCCTTTTCAGATTCATTCAGCCCAGAGCTGGTTCTCTTCCAGACTTCATTTTCTCTCTGGTAAATATATTTTCTACAATAAGCCCTTTGAGCAGCTAAATATCCTGTGCCAACTCCTTGGGAAAACTGATTTTTCTCTCATTCTACTGATCAGCTGTAAAGCTGCTACAAAAGAGTTAAATCCCTGTTTTATGCAACTGATTGTCAGCCCTTTCCTGGAAGTATTTTGTTGTGATACTCTGTGTTTGAAACACTTCAGTAGCTTGATTTTGGCTCTTTTCATTAGAATAGCACTGCTTCCAATACGAGAAATAAATTGAAGTGGCTTTGGAACCCCCAAAATGCAGGATATATAATTCTGGTATTTGAGCCAGTAATTTTTAGAAAGGCATAGCAGGGAAAAATAAAAGTGTTAAGACTGCCATGTCTGGGGAATCCAGACTCTTGCTCCACATGTCCCACCAGACCCCAAAGCCTCTCTTAATCCAGCTTTAGCAGGAGATCATCTCACAGTTCATGTCTCCCAACAAGCACCAGGGCTTAAACTCCTGCCACCGAGCAGCACCAGCTGCTCCCAAAGGCAGATTGCTGGGAGCAAGGAAACTTTGGGAGGGCTCCAGAGGGGACACCTTCCACTATCCCAGGCTGCTCCAAGCCCCGTCCAGCCCGGCCTTGGACACTTCCAGGGATCCAGGGGCAGCCACAGCTTCTCTGGGCACCTTGTGCCAGGGCCTCACACCCTCCCAGGGAAGGACTTTTTCCTCATATCCCGTCTAAACCTACTCCCTGCCAGTTTGAGGCCATTCTCCTGTGTCCTGGGACTCCAGGCTCAGAGTCTGGATCAGTTATTCAGGTCCATCCCATGCTCGTGACCTTGGGTGAAATCTTTCTAATACACTCATCTAGGTTGCCCTAAATATTCTCAGCTGTAGGGCATCTGTTTTAAGGAAGAATTCATTTGAGGAAAAAGTCTTGGGTTTTTCCTCTCTGTCTCAGTGAAACTTTGATCTTGATTCTTTCTAAACTAAACCTGGGCCTATTTTCCTACCTTCCCTGATGCTTTAGCTAAAGTTTGCTCAATTTGAATCAAGTATCTGCCTGTGTCTAATTCTAAACATCAGTTCAGCCACCAGTTCTCTTTCCCCAGGCTTTTACTGAACTTCCAGGTTGTCCCCCTTGATTCCAACTGAGCCTGTTCAGTCTGAGGCTGTCCCACCTCTTTCTGTGCAGCCCTCTCAGAGTTTTAAAGTGAATCTGAACTTACATCTGGAACCCTCAAGCGCCTGAGCTGTCCCACAGCACTGCCAGTGTTCCCCAGTGCCTCCAAGTTCAGAGATGCTTTCCCTCAGCATTTTCTGCATCCACAGTCATGTGTTGGCCAGACAGCTGAAAAATGGCTAGCTCATCCAGACCTTCTGAACTTTAATTAGGATTTGATTTGGGAAGACAGAGAGGGAAGGAGCAAATATTCAAGTGGCTGATTTGATCAAGGCTGTCCTGCAAGGATTTGGATTTGCTCCCTGGAGCAAGTCCCCTGCTCTCTTTGCTCTCATGTCAGTGAGAGATGTGCAGGGATGCAGGAAAGCACCAGGGTTTGTGATTGTGAGCTGCTGCCACAAAAACATTCACTGTCTCCTTTAATAAAGCACCAAAACTTTCTTCACGAAGGTGAGTGCAAAACTAACCCCAAAAAGGAAAGACTGTCTCAATGACTTTTTGAAATACATGGCCAGTTGAGTGCCTTGCAAAACAACTTTTGGCAAGTCAGAGTTAAATTATTAGAATTATGATTTGATTGCATTTTACATCCAGTTTCCAGTTTTGAATGATGTCACAACACGACACTCATTACAAACTGATTAAATTAGTGTTACTTGTCTGGTTATACTTATCCAAGACCAGGCTTTCCTGGCCTTTCCTGGGAAGAGTGGGGAGGGCAACTCACTGAACACTGAACATTCAGGCTCCCTGGCTCCTTCTGATAGTGCTGTAAGGCTGGACACGAAGGATTCCCGCAGCAAACTCACCAGGATAAGTAGGGCAGCAGGCTTTATGTCTGGGAATACAGGAGGAGAAGATAGGGGTGCATTTTCAGGGCCCAAGAAAAGATCTTGGCTGCTTCTGCTTTGGCACTCTGCAGCAGCTCAAGGATTTGTGTTGCATGGCCTGTACACACGGCTGGGAGAAGGACATTTGCAGGCAGATTTTGGGGCTGGGCATTCATTTCAGTTCCTCACTTGGAACGACACTTAAAATAGTTGAATGTGCCAGTCTGAGGGAAGGAACTCAGCAACTTCACTAAGCCCAGCCACTGCTCCACCTCTCACTGCAGCGCTGCAGGGAACTGGGCAGCCCAAGCTGCCCTTGGCTTTGGCTACAGAAACACCAAGTTGATTTAAAAATGGGAATTTTGTCGCTGTGGACTGGAATCTCAATAATTGATCCTGTAGGTCTGTCCCTCTGTAATTAAGGTCTCTGTGGACTCAGTGATCTGAACAAAAGCTGTGCTTCAACTCATTAGTTTTGCAGGAGCCAGGTCCATTTTCCTCCTGGCACGGTACCAGAAACAGCTTGTAAAGTTCTAACTTCTGCTGACCTGCCTGCCCAGCTGGCTGGAAAGGCTGGAAAGGCTGGAAAGGCTGGAAAGGCTCTGTCCAGCTGAGCCTCTGCTCATCCAGCTTGTCGCTTCTCACAAACAGCTGGGATTTGAATCATTTTACAGATCCTAGCATTTATTAATCTCACCTAAATTTTAAATAAAGGCTTAATTGGCATTAGGTGAATGCCCTCACCAGATGATACCCTCACCCTGGCAGATTTGCAGGCAGACTTATTAAAGAAACTGCACTAAAAGTTTTGTGGTTTAACTTAGCACTTTAAAACGGCAAACATACATTTTTACTTCTAAAGAGATATTAAAACCAGCATTTTCATCACACTGCAAAAGGAAACTACAGTTTTCCCCTCTGTTTTGGTTAGTAATTGATTAAAAACAAATTAGTGAGCATACTGCAAAGTAGGCAAAGGAACTGTGAAGATCAGTGGGATGGTGATGAGTGGAGAAAATAGAAGAGTTCATTATCCTGGAGAAGGCAAAGTGTTTGCTATGGGTCACATTGGTTAAGTATAACACTTATAAAGATTTTCCGTAGAAGGATGCTTTGTTATGTAGGCATTTCTTACACCTGAATGACAAGCGGTGGCAAATGATAAATCCTAAAGCTTTCCCATTGGAAGGAGAATGGATATTAAGAATATGGGATGGTTTTGGAAATAGAAAAGTTGCTGTAAGGTCTTTGTCCCTACAAAGACAAGTCTGAAAACTTTCATGGAAGGTTTTACTTCGTGGGGACATGAAAACTCGTGGAACAAAAAAGACCTTGAAAGAACCAATGCCTAAGTTGGTCTACAAAAATACGCTCGGCGATTTCTCATATCTGGCCAGGCTTTCTTCTGCTTCCAGAGCTTGTTGTTCATCACATTTATCTTGGCTAAAAGTGCTCTTTTCTTTTTTTGCCTCATCTCTTAACCTACTTCTTTTAGCAATGCTGTTTGAAACTCAGGGTTCATCCAGCAAAAGATTGACACTGGTGCAAATGGCCCACAGAAGTGAGGGTTATGAACCTTCCGTTTCTGTGTTTAAATACAAAGGGCTTTGATGGAATAAACTTCTGGTGAAATGTCTTGTTTGAAATTAGTGCAAAAGACATTCTTGAACCTCTCTGAGGATCCCATCAGGATGAAGAGACTGGATTCAGATAAATGCCTGTAACAAAGCAATACAAGTAATCTGCAGTGGCCACATGGAAGGGCTTTGTTGACATCCCTGTTGCTGATTTTTACTGTCTGTGAACATGCTTTGGGCAGCTGGGCCTGTGACCTTGTTTGCTAATGACTAATGCATTTTTAACATTACTTTTAATTAGAGATTAAGTATTCCTTGGAGTGTGACTGTAGTGTCTCCTTTCTGTCATCTCACCCCCATTTTGCTTTTTACTTCTTTTCTTCCCCTTATCTTTGGGAAGTTGCATGCAGCTCCTGGGATTATTTAAATTATTTAGTTAGTTAGGTAAGTTCCCCACTACCCATTGCAAGAATCAAAAAATGTGCTGCCCTCTATGAAAACAGTATTAGAAAGACTTTTTTTTTTTTAAGGGTAGCCTGTGAATGCTGGTATTTCCAGAAAGAGTTGAAAAACTCGTTCAGAAGCGGTCAGAGACAGAATTCCAAATAGATTTGTGCTGTGATAGATAAAATAGGCGTTCTGAAGGTCTGAAATTGAAGTAGCCCAAGCTGAGGTGAGGATTGGTGATCAGTGATCCCTTGGTCAAACGTTACTCCACTTTGGGAAGTTGTGGGCACAAGACTACACATTTTTGAGATACTCCAAGAGGGTTTTGGTGTCACTACTGACACAGATGCTGTTTAACTACTTTAAAGGCTTCTGTAGCTTTCAAGACCTCCTCAGTATGGATGGACAGGCACATTCTGGAAGAGTGACATTTTTCCAGGCTGTCAGTGCAAAAGAACAGGGGAGAAGGATGGCAGTGACATAGGAAAAAAACCAAGGGCAGGTGACAGTGGGGCTGTAAGCAAGAAACTCAGACTGAATTCAGTCCTAAAGAGAGATTAAGAAGTGAATCAGTGTAGTGAGAATCATGAAATAGAATCACAGACTCGTTCAGATTGGAAAAAACCTCCAGGGCCTTCAAGTCCAACTGTGCCTGATCCCCACCTTGTCACCCAGCCCAGAGCACGGGGAAGCAGTCCTTCCTGGGGCACCTCCAGGGATGGGGACTCCAAACCTCCCTGGGCAGCCCCTTCCAAGGCCTGACCATCCCTTCCAGGGAGAAATTCCTACTGATGTCCAACCTGACCCTCCCCTGGCACAGCCTGAGGCCGTTCCCTCTCCTCCTGTCCCTGTTCCCTGGGAGCAGAGCCCGACCCCCCCGGCTGTCCCCTCCTGTCAGGGACTTGTGCAGAGCCAGAAGGGACCCCTGAGCCCCCAGGCTGAGCTCCCCCAGCTCCCTCAGCTGCCCCTCACAGGAGTTACCCTCTAGACCCTTCTAGACCCAGAAGAATGAAATGAATTTTCTAAGCCTGTTTAGAAATTCCACTCCATGAGGTGACCATCTCCTGCTTCTTAGGTCTTTGTGTGATTCCATTCCAATATAATATGCATTATTAAACTTAGTCTATCAATTAGATAAACTCTCATTTCACTGGTCCAGGCCTTTAGCGGGTTTACTGAAAACATTAAACATTGTCTTCTAAAGAAAGCATCATAATTACACAAGAGGACAGGTTTTGTTTAACAGCCAGCCAAGCAACCGAGCATTTCACAAGTCCTCTCGACTTATCAGTCTTTATTAGCACTTATTTGCTCATCTGCTATGTAGAGAAGGCTCCTTAACTTCATGTACTGAATATAGAACCTGAGCAAGCTCCAGCCTGCAAGGACAGGCTGTTCTGTCCATTGCAGCCATCAGCTCTCCCCCAGCATCAGGCACATGCTCCCACATCACCAGCACAGAACAGAAGATCTGTGTGTCTGGAAAGGAATTAAAAGCCTTGAGACATTTCACACATTCAGCAGCTTTTATTCCACTCAAGCAGAAACTCCTAACAGAAATTATACTCCTTAACAAGCACATCAAATCTCTTTCTATATATACACACATATAAATATATAATTTGATCTCCCAGACATTTTCAGTAAAATGATCTGACTGCCACTGGCTTTTCACTCTGTTTCTTCCATCCTAAGGTTATTTGGAGTACTTCCATCTTTCATGGATTCGAGGATGTGAGGACAGCATTTGCAGATGTGAACACCTGATGTTAAACTTTATATTTAGGCATTGAGACAAACTGCTAAACACCCTCTGATGTTGTCCCACGAGTCTCACGGCACTTGGCCATAAAAGTTTTATTTAGGGACCTAAATCTAGGCTTCAGGTTTTTTTAAGCCTTTCTGTTCTGATAGCTTGAGGCTATTTTCAATGAAATTCCATCTCTCTTCAGAGGCAATGCCTCTCTCACTGCTTATTAATACATCTAATACATTACTGACAGTGTTTAAGTAGACTAAAGCAAACCATAGCTGGGAGCAAAATACCACACAAGAAACAACATGCCACATTTAAACATTTCAAATCTGTGTCAGCTGCACTCAGCAACATGAGCGAACTGCTAAATTCCATCCAAAAGGGTAAATATGAATTTTACTTAAAAAAAAAAAAAGGCTATTGTAGTGCTCTTACATTTACTGTGTACATAGTTGTGAACACATGTGCGTGGAGCTCACTTTAACATTTATGGTTTCAGATATTTTTGTGGATGCATTTCCTGTACATCCCATGTCCCAGTGTGAATTTGCATTACCTCATGCTGCTGCCCAGTGCTGAATGGTAGGAAACTCTTTCTCCTGGTACCTGCTTTTTGTGAGCTCCACAAAGACCCAACAGAATTGAGGCTTCTTTTCCTTTTTTCTTTCCCTTTTTTTTTTTTTTTTTTAACTCAGCATCCAAAATTGTAGCTGGGAAATCTCTGTTAACAGACAGACCACAACACTGAAGTGATAATGAATTCCAGAAGTTCTCCAATAAAAGACGTATTTAGCATAGGGAGTAGAAATAAGCAGAGACAGCAAGACACAAGGAGTCCTTCAAAAGAGAGTCAAGCAGACCTGGAGAAAGTGATACCTCTTGATCTTGTCTTTAGCTGGAGGAATATAAACCAAAACTCACAGCACATCAGGGCATTGGCCAATATATCCAGGGAAAACCCATGGCACATCCAGGAGCAGGCAATGCCAGTGCGCTCGATGGTTTAAAAATCCCTGATCACACAGAACCTGTGAGAAAGGTTGCTGGATTATGTCTATAAAGTCCCAGCAGGATGCAGATGAAATGGGGCCTCTGGGCTTTTGTGGGGTTTTTGAGATGGTAAGATCAGTCCAGTTATAACTTTGGGTCATTATGGCATTTTTGGTCTGGTTTTGGTAATTTACAAGGAAATTATTCATTATTTCCATGCAAGGCTGGCTTTGGGCTGCATCCATTTTCTAGGAGGTTCAGCTTCACAGGGGAAGGATTTCAGTCTGGGCATAGTCTTGTACAGAAATAAAAGCAAAGTGGTTTTTAGGACCCAGCAGCAGCCTAATTGCCTGTGATTTATTGCCAGGGCTGAAGTGCAGGACTTGGCGGAGTTACACTCCTCTAGCATAAGGCGTTCAAAGTCATATTGTTGTAAAACCTATTAGGGAGTTTCATTGAAATCACTCTACCTGGAACGCTCCTGCATCACTTCTTTATAAACACATGCTAACTTTTTTCTGTTTAAAAACACACCTCTACTTTTAACACGATGGTTCTGGAATTCCAGCGTTTTCCCACTTCCCGTGTTACTTAGACAATCTGTTCCCCAGGGCACAGACCTGTATTTTCATCCTTACTGTTTCAGTGTTGAGACAAGCCTGTGTTGGATCCAGCTCCTGTCCCTTGCCTGGCACTGCAAATCCATCAGTGCCTCACAGCTTCCCAGTGCAATACATCTGCTCCTTCGGATGACAGAGCAGAAGGATGCAGGGGCTGTGACATTGTCCTTGGGACAGCTGGAGTTATTACAGATAATGGGATGGCCCTGACCAAAATAACCCAAGCCGTGTATTTATAGCACGCTCACACTCGTTATTTCATTTACAGTTTTGTTTGGTATGAAGAAGCAACTCCTTGAATATGTTGTGGGAGCAATGAGAGAGATATATATAACTGTCATCAAAGGCTTTCTTGCTGCAGCCAAGCACTAAATACCAAGCTGCTTTGAGATGCCCTTCACAAGAATCCTGGCCGGTCTTATAAAAGAAGAAATTCTACAGAATAAATAAATAAATAAATACAGGAACAAAA
Organism: Atrichornis clamosus; assembly: GCA_013400975.1. Classification (NCBI taxonomy): domain Eukaryota; kingdom Metazoa; phylum Chordata; class Aves; order Passeriformes; family Menuridae; genus Atrichornis; species Atrichornis clamosus. The sequence continues at coordinate 71,355 of WBMZ01013763.1, forward strand.
AACCCCAAACAATCTATAAAAAACGAATACCATTCAAGTAGTTAAAGTGCGTGAAAGCAGAGGTCTGAGGTGAAATGGCCTGTCCTGTCCTCTAGAAGTTGTGTGTGGGGACAAGGGTTTGATTGAGCCAGTCTAGATGCAATGGAATCACACAGAGGGAAAAACCCACACCCTACAAGTAATGCTGATCACTTTCTAGAGGCCATTCCTTAGGTCACTGTTGGTGCAGAGGGTGTATGCTGCCCTGGAACTGCATCCTGCCCAAGGAAAGAACAAAGTTGGATCAACTGCTAGGCACCAGTGCACCAGGACAGGTGGGCTACAGACCATCAGTCTCTGGACTCTCACGTCATAAGAACAACCCACTTGTAAATAATGAAAAGCAAATGCCACGTTGCTCTGGAAGGAAGCAGATGAAATGGGTTTGTCCACATGGCATCTTTAGTGTGTGACCTGCAGGTGAGGATGAGGTGAACAGCTGGAAGCTCTGGTGCAACAACCACTGCATCAGCTCTGGGAGGAGAAATTCCTTGTGCCACCAGAGGTAGAGCTGCTGGTCTCACTGCTGTTCCAAATGAACAGCCTGTTCCAAATTCTCTTTAGAGTCCAAAGAAAAGCTTCTGTTTATCTGTATTGGGTTTTTCAACAGTCCCGCAACTCAGCAAAGACAAACATTCACCGAACAGGACAGCTGGATCAATGTTCCTTCCCCAGTCACTGCCATGTGCTCCCACTGAGCTCTGCTCTCCTTCCAGGCTGCTCCCAGCACAGTTTAGGAGACTGCCCTGTGTGTGGGTGGGAGAGCTCAGCTCATGCCTGTCTTTATGAAGGGTGGTGCACACACACAGGGTGGCTGAAGCTGCAGCTGGGAGCGAGCGAGGCCCCTGCCCTGGCCCTGGTTCGTGGTGCTGTGTTTCACCTCTTGGCATCTGTTACTGCCAGTGACCAAGAATTCTGACAAAACCTGAGGCCACACAAGCCTGTTGGGCTGTCACAGAATAAAGCAAGTAGCAAATTCCCATCTAATCTATTTGGTTTGAGAACATGACCTAGATTCCAGTACCCATGGCTACATGGAGAGGAGCGTCTTTATTTCTCCTTATTGTATAATGAATCTCAAAACCCTTACAGTACACTGATTCTCATCACAAGAAGTACCCTCTAAGTGCCTTGGTGTGTTGCAGATTCTTTCCTGTTTGCATTCTGTGTGTTGTGATGTAAAGTGAAAGCTCCAGGGAAATAGGAGTAGAGCTCACAGTGCACAGGCTCAGCTTTGATCCGTGGCAGAGCTGCTGTTGGGAATGCATGAGTGGGATCCTTTCCATGTCTGGGATCCTGGGCAAATACCACCACAGAAAGTTAGTTCTGAAGCCAAAGGCTGCACAATGTAGAACTGCTCAGGACAAGAGTTTTCTTTTGGAGTCTTATACGCTCTCTTTCTTTTTAATATATTCTTTTTCTACTTCCTTCCTTATGGAGGCTTAGATCAGATACTCCATCTCATCACTCCAGCACAGAGGTGTTTTAAATGCTGGCAGTCAAGAATTTCTTTTGCAGTTGGACAGAAATTTTAAAAAGTAGAGCTGTTCATGGTCACCTGTGCACTCTTTCTTTTGAGGTGCCTGGCTCAGCTGCTCTGAAAGCAGCAGTTATTAGGAGGTCTCAGCCTCTGTTAGAGTGGTTTCTTTTACTGTTGTACGGTTGTACAGAAACTTGTTTTTTCTTGTGCTTGCTACAAGTGAAATGGAATTTGTGTAGGTGCCATATTCACTTGGTGCAGGTTTTCCTGCCAAAATGCTGCGGTGATCTTTTCCTATCAGCAAGGAACTTCCTCTTCAAATGAATTTGTGATATGTTACCCTCATGCAACTGCTTTGATTACAGTCAGGATTATATTTATTTACTGAAAAAGTGTTTGCTTTAAAAAATCTGATTTAAAAGACACAGCTCTTGGAATTCCATCCTACGGCTTTTCACTCCTCCCTCATTGCTCATGGTTTTGAATAGGGAAGGATATCCATTTGTCCTGCCTTTTGCTTGTTACTCCGATTAACCCTTAGGGCTGCTACTTCCAAGCCTTACTGAAAAGAAAACATGATTTGGTGGCCAGCTCTCGCTCCTTTCAGCAGGAAGGTTCGTAGAAGGGGCTCAGGCACAGGCTGGAGAGCGCAGGTTTGTGCCTCCGCAGCCTCTGCCTGCTCAGGGGCTGCAGGGGATGAGCTTGTGCACAAGGCATGGCAGGTACGAACATTGCAGGCTCGGATTCCCAGCGGTCTCAGGGGATGTTTGAAGCTGTGCGGCTCCGACATCGGGAGGGTTCACAGACCTCTGGAGCAAGCTGTGCTCGCTCACCATCTGCTGTGGGGCTGGGCAGCAGTTTGCCTGCAGGAAGCCGGTGAGCCTGGGGCAGGCTGGCTGCTGGCTCTGCTGGGGCAGCTCTCAGGGTGTTCTCTGTCAGGGGAGCGAGGGCAAGAGGGAAGGCAACAGAACTTCAGGGGAATACGGCAGGTACAGGATGGCTTGTGGGGATCGAAATGTAATACAGTCATGATTACAAGGTCAAGTAAGTCAGGGTGATAATTGGTTCCACAGTGGAATTGGCTAAAACTCCTTCTCAAATCAACACAACAGCTGGGCTGGGCTGGATCCAGACAGCCAGCCAGGGCAGCACCATTAAACCCGGGTTTAACAGTAAAACATCACATGCCACCGCTATCCAGCCACGGGAAAAACAGAATTCACAAATGCAGAGGGAATCGTGCTGTCACCATTCCGTACTCAAAGTGACATCATGGTCCTGTGGCAGAGCTGCGGGATGGAAGCTCTGTGCACTCTGTGTGCACAGCAAGGCAGAGCCAAAACCAGGGAGAACATCCTGGGATCATCAGGAGATGGATCAAGTAACTCTGCAGCAGTTCTCCTGTCATTAACACGCAACTCTTACATTTCCCCTTTACGTTCATGTCCTTAAGAGTGAGACAAAAGCTGCCTTGCCAACAGCTCTAAAACCTTAACTCACTTCAATATTTGTTCCTTCTAGCCCTGTTAATAACCTCTCCTGATGGTGAGTGAAGGAAGGGGAGCTGGGCATATGCAGTGAACTGTGTGCTTTTACTGTCCAGAGTCCAACTGCATTCTCACCAGTTCTTAAATCTGGGGGGTTTTGCTTTCACTACAAAGAACCCAGCTCTAGGCATTCTGCAGTAATGCAGTGAGGAACAATATCTGCCAGTCCGCCTGGCCTCAGGACAGCCAGAGAGAAGAGGTGGAAGCAGATCACAGACAAACAAGCATCTATTAAACCCAAATTGATATTTGACCAGAAAAAAAAACAAAACAACTGTAGTTTTGCAACTACATGGGAAAAAAAGTAATGTAGAAGGTACCAGGGTGTGGAAGGAACTACAGTATCCCTGTTACCCTGTTTTGGAGTCAGAGTTTGTGTTCAGATGGAGTAGCAGGGAACTGCTTCCAGGTCTCCAGGTTTAGATGCATCCAGGGTTCAACAATCACGTTTTTGAATCCTCCAAGTCATGGTCCTAGATCACACCTGACCCCTGGAAGCCTGAAGGTGAAATAACTTAATTTCCAGGAGCTGCTCAAAGGAGTTATGTAATGGTTTCTGGACAGTGACAGGTTTTGTTCCAATTTTCCCTGAATGTTTTACGAATTAATAAACCTGGAATTAACCTTAAAACTTTCCTTCAGCCATTCAATCTCTGACCTAGAGCAACAGAAGGATTCGTCAATATTCTGCTGATTTGTTTGCCTTTCCACTTCCTTGCAGGTCTCCATGAAATCCAGTGTTCCCTGCCTGTGGAGAACAGAAGAATCTTTCTGAATGAGTTATCCGAGGTCAGCTTTAGTGAATGCAAATTCAGTTTGTCGTTGACAGACCTTTTCATCATCATCTTCTCTGGAGTCGCAGTGTCCATTGCTGCCATCCTCTCCAGCTTCTTCCTGGCCACCCTGGTGCACTGCTTCCAAAGGTGTGCTCCCAGCAAGGATGATGATGATGATGAAGACGACAGTGAGGACTGAACTTAGTCAATATCCTTAAGCTTCCCTGGTTTATCAGTTACTACATCATCAGCCAAAGTCTATGAAGAAAACAAGTAGAGTAAAAGCTTTAAACATGACTCAAAATGTGTAAGGATCCCTTCCAACCACTGATGGCCACGGGTGGGAAAGGCAGATCTGAGACTGTCACCTTTGCTTGCTCATGGAACCTGCTGCAATCAGACTGGGCTGACTTCCACGGTCCGTAATCAAACACTGCATTTAAACTTGAAGATTGAAAGAAAAAGAGGGAAAAAGCCAAAAAAAGTTCCAGTGTTTTAAAAGATGAGTTTCCAGATTGTCCTGATGAGACGCAGATTATTATAAGTGCTTAAAACTTGTTCTAAATGCACTTTGAAAAGGACTGGATGAATGGAGGCGTTTCAGCTGGAAAACACAGGAGCAATTTAAAACACTGTCCTTCATAGATCTAAGTACTGGGAGATTCTATTAAAACTCACACAACTTTGCAAGTAACAAAATGCAATTAAAATGATTCCTAGAACAGCAGAAAGCATGAGAGGAAGGTTGGCCTTTTCTTTCTGCAAAAGTTCTCCAGAAACATTCATCCTCCATTTAATGACAGCAGTTGCAGGCACCATTCAGCCAAAAAGAAATTTTCTGTAAGTGAATATAATTCTGGGTCTGAGTCATCCACTGCAGATGCCTGACACTTCTTTGGTCATGGCACAAATACTAAATATAACATCCTTTTGCATTTTTAGATGCAGTGAAGTAAAGGATTTCCCTCTCTGTAATGCTCGGCACCAGTAACTGTTGCAGTATCCAGTCCATTTAGCTATTTTAAAACACTAAGGGCTATATTCTGCTCCTGATTATACTGGAATAACCCAACTGAAATGAACACCACCATCCAAACTGGCAACTGTATAAACAAGAGTGAAATCTGGCCCAACATGTTTCAGACTGTATTATAGATTTGTCAAAACTTGAGCTCATCTATATGATGGTAGATATTTTTGTTAAAATTAAAAAAGACATTTATTACAAGAGATTTTTGGAATAGTGCTGGACAGCTTTTTAGGATAAGTATATTTTTAAAATATTTGTAATGGAAATATTTTTTTAAAGCTGTATGTATTTAAATTATTATCTAGAGTAGCTGTGAGGGGCTTAAAGTAATGAACAAATAGTAAAAAGCAAGTTAAGACTGTATGCGATTATAAAATAATTAGAGCTGATAAAAAGTAGCATTTGTTTAACCACGGTAAATGCTATTATTTCTTTTAAGAAACACTCCCTGGTTAAAAGGCTGCCTTGCTCGGCAGGAGGGGGTCACACCTGTGTGCTCAGGGGTGGCTGGGCCCGGCAGTTCCACCTGCACTCCCGGGCGCTGGCCCCATCCAGCAGGGATCAGCCGGGAGCTCTTCAGCCGACTCTGCCTGTGCCTCGGTCCCAGCACCCGGAACATCAAGGTCACGACTGCTCATCCCTTTCAAGCGCCCTGAGACTGCAGGGGGAGGGCCCTACCCCGGGGCCGTCGCTCGGGGGGGGTCCCCGTGTGTCTGTCTGTCTGTCTGTCTGGGCCCGGGGCACTCGGACTGCACTGGCAGCTCTGGGGTGACTCCTTTGGTTCACAGGGTTTGCACCACGCTGAGGTCACGGCCAGGAGGGGAGTGTTTATTTCTGTTCGCCTGACAGCTTATTCCATGCACTTACTGCTTCCATTGTTAAGATTATTACTTCTGAAAACACACTGAAACAGAATTAAGTAGGACAGTGAGAGGCTATTCTGTATCAATACTGTCTTATTCTATTCTGACTCCTTCAAGACAAATGAAGTGACATGATTTTCACTGTGTAGTGCCATGATTACAAACAACACAAATATATTTGTAATTTCAACACGGGCTTTCACGTTTATTCGTATGTGGGTATGAAAAAGGACCAAACCCGCGCCTGATTCACCTTTTATAAGGGAGGTTTAGCAGGGTGGTTGGAAACACAACGCGTTGCCCAGTGCAGTTCCTGAAGCACCTCCCTTTCCCGCAAATACGGATCCGTTATCAACAGTTTTATATTTAGAGCCGTGCAAATTGTTCAGCCATGGAACAGGAAACTGGGTCACACTTTTTATGGACTCAAAACTTGCAACCAGTTAGCAAGATGATTTGTCCTACCAAACTTCCCATGGAGACCCCAGTGGATGTTCCAGCAAACATCTGCCCTGCCCTTGGTGACAAATTCGTGGCTTTGCTTCAGTACCCTGCAAACCTGAGGAAATTTGCAGAGGTCACGTATCAAACTCAACTCTTCTGACTGGGTTGTGCTCTTGCTTGCAGGTTCATCCTACCAGGGGGCCTCAAAACGAAGATGTAGATCTGTTTACGGTTTGTAGCTGTTTTGTCCAACCCAGCACGAAGCCCTGGGAGCCCTGGTTCCATTCGGAACGTAGCACCCTCAGAACAGCGAGGAGCACACCAAGCTGACACCCACACAGCACAGCACAGGCTGAACAGCAAGGCTCAGGGAAGCTTTATTTGGGAAGCTGCTATTCTGGATACTCCATCACACCAGAAGTGATTTTGCAGTGTAGGGCTTTTTCTGGATAAGAAACTTTAATTATATTTTTTAGTTATGTTTTTCCCTGTAAGTAATGGGAATTTCCAAACTATTGAACTCCTCCAGTTAGTAATATTGATTCATTGCAAGCACCAGCAGTTGCCAACTATTAATATTGATTTTGCATAATTCTAATTGCTAGTGAGGCAGAACTTGGATTTCGTTCTTACTGGGATTTTTCTAATTTTATGGAATCTTGAGAGCAAGACTTTTGGAATATTGCCAGAGCTGGTGATCACCACAATGATGCCCAGAAAATCTTTGAAAGCCAATGTCATCGTGAATAGAAAGTGGCCTGAGAGGCTGCATTGCTGTTGCAGTTTTGCCTCCACAAAGGTGTGGCACGGAGGTAAATCCCCTCTCCAGGATTTTGGACATGGGGAGTGCTCCTGTGCCAGGATGTTCCCGTGGGTGGGGTGTAGCGAGCCTGCACTCCCTGCCCAGGCTGCAGTGACCCACATGAGGAACAGAGAAGTTACAGTGGTGCCAAGTGAGAGCTGAATTTAGCTTCCCTTCTCTCAGGCAGGGCTGCCTGTAGGTGATTAGAAATGTACCGTGCAAAGTTCTTCATTTACAATTTCCCTTCTAAAATAGCTTCACTTTCGTGGTGCTCTCACTGTCAGAACTGAGCAGACATTTTACCTGCTTCAAGGGGAAGGAAAGATACTCTGCGTGACCCAAATAAAGCGTTGCAGGCTCCAGGAGCCAGGAAGCAGCTGCCACATTGCCTGCAGTTATGTCTCCTTGATGAAATGCTGGAGCTTGGTATGTGTGAGGATCCAAAAACTGTGCAAAAAAGCAAATCTGCATGATGTCATTGAGACAGTCTGACTTTTAGACTAAAGCAATGTGCACATTGCTTTAAAAAAACCCTAGTCCACAAAATATTAAAATAAAGATCAGCTGAAGCAACTGTCCAAACCCAGCATTTCATCCTCTGAGCCACCAGCGTTCTGAGGCAGCTTTGGTCCTGCTGTATCCATGAACATCAATGGGTCAGTTTTTAGGGCAGCATAAAAATGCACTGGGATACCTCAAAGGGGTGCTTCTGGAAGCTCCTACAGAGAACCAGCTGCTTGCCTACCTGAGATAACAAGTAGAGGGTGACCCACTGTACACTGACAGCTAAAATTCAGCCTGGTGTACTTAGAAATGACAACAAATCTTGTCTTTCAGCTGTGGGAAGGACTGTGTGCACTGGGCTGTGTGTGTGACCATCCTGGAGCTTGCTCTGAGTGTCGCCCCTGTAGGGCCCCAGAGGAAGGGCTGCACCTGGGGGGGCCTGAGCTGGGCCCTGCCCTTCATCCCCAGGATGAAGTCCTCACCAAAGTCCTTCAGTGCCAGCTGCAGCTCTGTGCAGGACCCTCCACCGATCCAGCACGGGCTGCCAACCTGCTCCACACGTAAAACACTTCAGTTCCCACGGCTGGCACGCGTCTAAGTTCTGCTCACGTCTCCCAAAATGAAGGAGCAGGGGTTTGACATGGTCCAAACCCGACCATTCCTCTCAGAGAACGATCCTGTGGTGTCACCTGTTCCGCTCACCTCCAGCGGCACGGGGATGCCTGACTGTGGAGGTAAGTCCCTGTGGGGAAGGGGATGTTGGAATGCTGAATCCTGGTGTACTCTTTCCAAGAAGAAACCAGAAATATCTATTGGGTCATTAAATTTCTTGGACAGTAAGATCTGCCAAGGGTTCTGAGTGCCAGGCAGCCTGTGACACACAGGAGCCACCAGGAACATTTATTATTCCATGTCCTATCTGTTACCATTGGAGCAATGCAGCCCTGCCACAGAATTATAGAAAACCACCGTGGAAGAACCACAAACACATTATTAGTGATACCTGATGCTTTGTGACAAAAATACTTGGCTTTCTAATCAGATTCTTACTCTCATCTTGACATCATCTTCCCCTTTATGTCTTGGTTTCTGTATCTTCACATCTCGACTGTAGCTGGAACAACAGAATCCCAGTTTGGTGCTTCCTCTAAACGGTGCAGCAACGCAAATCACCACAGCAATAACCAAACCAGGGAAACCACAGGTCCCAGCATCCACCCAGCCATCCAACTACTATTGTAAAGAGTTAGTGGGGAAAAAAAACCACTCAATTTTGAGCTGACAGAGAGAGCAACAGCAGCCCCTCTGTCACAAAGCAGAACTTGAATTATGCTGTGTCTCTCCAGTTCCCAGCAGCTCTCACACCCCACCCAGAGCTCCCTGAAGCCATGTGAAATTGTGTAACTCTGGGTTAGCAGCACATAATGTGCTTTTCAGGGGCTTGTCAAAAGCCCTACCAGTAAACACTTGGGAGCAGGCTCCTACTGTTGGTTTTGTGGGATGTGAAAGGCTTGCGGGGAGGTGGGCAGCAAGTAAGGAGTGAACCAGCTTGGGCCAGTGTTGTTCAGCAGAGCCAAGCTGGCTTCAAAGCAGCTTTGTTTTCATCTCAGAGCTGCTTTTTCACCAATTTCTGTGAGCAGGGGTGAGCTCTGAGGGCCGGCCAGTTCACACCCAGGTACGTGGTATTGTCTGTTTCCAGCAGAAATTGCTGTCAGTTGAATTTTTAAAGTTTAGTGCTCCCAACCAAAGCACCATTTGCCTGTTCAAAAACTTTCGTTTGAATGTGAAATGGGAGATGTTACGAGGCTGCACAAAGATCTCTTATCAGCTCAGAAATGAGGGAGACAAAAAAGTCCATGTGGACAATGGTGCTGGCAAGTTATGCTTCAAACCTTCCAGAGTGTGAGGTCATTCTTCCCAGCTGAATTATCATCACTGGAACGTCAGTGCTTAGGTTGGGGCTCTTCCTTTATCTCCTGGTCTCTCCAACAGGTATCACCCTTCAGCCTTGGCAGATCTGGCTTCCAATGTGAATTTGGATCGAGGGAGGAAATGATCAGAATACGACCTCAAGGTCATCCTGGTCAGTTGGGCAAATGCTTCGAGACGCCCTTTTTATCTGCATGAACTGCACCCTTAAAGATGGGAAAACGCTGAGCTCCAAAAGATTCCACATAAGCACAGCACTTGGTGGGTTTAAAAATACAAGGGCAACCAGAGGGATGAGAGAGATGTATTGTAAAAATAATTTAAAAGGAAACTGAGGCATAATTAGATTGGCTTTATTTTCATAGGAGAACACTATCTTTGGGTTGCTTTGCTGAGTGTTTATCTTAATTTCCACGCAGTGATGATAAAACCTATAGACTGGCAGGGAAGTGTGGAGTATTTGCTATAAATTAACACTGGTTGTGGGGTTAGAGCTGCAATGTACACACCAATAACCTGCAACATCTGCCTGTCCAAAATAATTCAGCTGCCTTATGATTGTATTATTTAAAAACAAATCAAAAACATATCAAAATAAACTAACAAACAAAAAAAAAAAAACCCCAAACCAAGCCAAACCCCCCTAGTTTGCATCCTCAACAAGGAATGTTGTGTAAGTAGTCTCACTGGTTTCTTCCTATGGTAATTCCTGAATGTCATTGTATTTACTGACCTCAGGAGTTTGGTTAAAGGTGACAGGGGAGTGTTATGGAAATATGTTATCAGGTATTTCTTTCCAATATGAGGTTGAAAATCCTCAAAATCCAGTTGTAAATTATGTTTCCAAGAGTAGTATCATGTTGTGAGTGCAAATTGTTCACATCTTTAAAAAAAAATCCTCTTTTAAACAAAAATTGGAAGAAAAAGCTGCTTTAGGGATTTTTCAGTCCAGAATGTTTTTTTTTAAACAATCAAATTAAAATAAACCCTACAATGTAGGGTTTTAAATGAAAGCAGAAAGTGTTTGAACCATAAATTCACGAATATTACGCTGTATGGCAGGGAAATGACTACAGACTTAATATTTAATTTATATTATTCCTTGAAGGAACAGAAGTCATTAGGCGGACAAGCTGGCATTGTTTTCAAGGCAAGTATTCCATGCAGGCTGATCCCTCCGGGGTTGGTGTACAGGATGCAGATTACCCAGCACGGAGAGCGGGGGCTCCGTGGGACTCTGAGTGCACCAAAGAAACCAACAGCTTTGTGTTTAACCCGAGCGTGCGGTGACGAAAGGAACTGCAGCTGGCTTCAGCCCTGGTTTCGCTGGTCAGTGGGTTTGGATCCACTGTGGTAAAGACTGGTACAGCTCCATCACCTTCACTGCTGTGATGCCCTGGTTTGCCCGACGGAGGCACTGCCCGGGCAGTGGGAACTCTGCGGTCGTGGTGGGGGGGTTTGTTCTCTACATTCTCGTACAGAAGGAAAGGAAATAACTCCGCGTGGGCCCTCTGTGGGGGTGGTCTGTGTGCACCATGGCTACCTGGGTTTGTGGTGTCTGCACTGGGGGGTGACCCCTGATTTATTTAGGGTGATAGGTGGCGTTATTTGGAGGTTGCAGAGGCCATACAGCCTTTCCAGCTGTGCTCTTGATCCAGGGCTCTCTGCTCTGTGCAAGAACCTGACCTACTCACCAAAACTCCACTGCAGCCTTGTGCGGCTCAGGCAGCAGCACAGAAGGTGTCATTATCTGCTAATCACTGTCCATCGCTGGCCTACTTTGATGATGGATTTATAATGAACATCTTTAACCTCAGCCTAGCCCAGCCATCTGCTCTGGGAAGCAAGCTGGCACTTCAAAGCCATTTTCTGCTTCAAGGTGTCTCCTTGCAGCCTTACAGAACAAACAGTGAGTCATCTCCTCCCACCAGGATAGAGCAGGATTGTAACCCAGCTCCGCGAGTAAAGTCCCTCGTGCTGCCGGCTCCAGAGCTGTGTGTGGCTCCAGAATGGTTTGGGTCTTCAGCATTTCTGCTTCTCAGCCGAATCACAGAGGGATGGCACACAAATCTCGAGGGATTTGACTGGGGTGAAGACCCTGGCCCACACCTACAGGTGGCAGGGGAAAGCCCAGCACTTATCTGGCCTTCCCAAGTCTTCCTTTGCGGTTCCTGATGAAATTCTGCCCCTGCCTGCTTTGTATCTCCATCATCAGAGATTCCTGAGACTTTATTCTTAAACTTCCATGGCAACTGTCCATTTTTCTATTTAACAGGATGGCTCAGAAAGGGAAAGTGTCAGCGAGGGCACTCACTTCATTAATGGAAATCATTTTTGGATTATGAAATTGCTCTCCACCTGCCTTCTGTTAGCAAAAATGAGCCCTTGTCAAGTCTCCAGGATTTTGGTCTGTCTTCTATTGCAGCACTAGAAAATTAGGGACATCCAATCTTAAATGGAAAAGTATAAGAAGCTTTGTCTCATAAAGTGACGTTTAAGACTTGTCTGTCTTTTATTCCATGTTCTTTACTAGATGATCCCCCCTGCTGCCACCTTCAAATGAAGCGATTTAAAATGGATCGGATATTAAAGCTTTAAGATCGGGTTTTAAAATAAATGAAATGCTATCAGGACTGTAATAGTAACAGCTGCTGTGTCTGCCAGCTGGACTGCAGACTTAATCACTCCATCAAATCCCACTTCCCACAGCCCTGCACTTGTTTTCTCTGCCTTCTGCCCTTTCACCAAATCCCCAGCACAGACCCAGCGCAGGGATGCTCCCCGTGGCTCGCAGCCGGCTCTGCCGGAGCCGTGCAGGGAGGGATCCCTCCCCCTGGGCTGTCAGCACAGCTCGGGCCCTGCTCGGAGCCTGCCTTGCCTGGAACCTGCTTCCTGAAGGCCCAAGGAAGAAACAAGAGCTCAGGCTTACAGCTCTGTGGATGCTTTCGTCTCCCTGCCTGCACACACAGGTAGGAAGGTGCTGCCTCTGCCCTTCCCGGCTGCCCAGCAGGGCTTTGGGAGTCTGGTCTTGTACTTGTTGGAAAAGCAGCTCCAAAGGCAGAAGTCCTGCCTGCTGAGCTGCTGCTTGTCTTCAGAAAAAAAGGAACTTCTGTATCACAATGGACTGAATATGAACCGTGTCAAATACAGTTCGTGAATGCTGCCACCTTGCAGAAGTTGTCCCTGCCCACCCTTAGCTCAGCACTGTGGTTCAAAGCACTTCCAGGTACCTGGCAAAATGCACCAGTGAAACAAATTATTTCCAACTGAGTCATCTCAGAAAACAAGTTGTGGTTTCAAAACATCAGATTTCTGCCTGACCTAAAATTTACATAAAGTTTACCGAAAGAGTTCAATATGATTTCCTTTGGCATGAAATTGATTTTTTGGCTGACCAAAATTTAGTTGTCTCTCATTTGGTTAAAAGAGCCATTAGAAGAAAACTATTTTTTCTGTGAAATTGGAAAGACCATTTCTCTGATTTGTGCATCAGCTGCCCAGCCAAGAATTGATTGTTTCTGCAGGCCTGAGTTCTCAGTCCCTGCAGTGCAGGTAGCACAGCGAGCAGCCACAGACACAGCAGTTAACCTTTCTATTGTGTGTTTAACCATCTGTAAAATGGATATGATACTACTTACCTGCCTGACACAGCTGGACAGAGGCTTAATTTTTAATCAAGCTCTGTTAAAACACTTTGAGCTCATTGTACAAAAGATGCACCAAGAGGCAAAACTGTTTTATTAGGGTATTACTGCTTTTATAGCTGATATCATGTTCCAAGAGTGATATACGGTGAACGGTATCAGTGTGCTAGAAATAACATAAAAAAGGAAAGAAAGTATCAAGAAGCAAAAGAGATGTACTGGGATGGAGAACAGACTTTGTGACAGTCTAGGGTTCCTTCGTCTCTATTAATTATACATGTGGAGCAACTTGTTAATGCATTTCTAAAGACATGTTGACACAGGCTCAGCCCTCTCTCCTGGCCGCAGGCTTTAGAATTAATTTAACCCCAGGAGCAGAAGAACTGGACCATGCAGCTGAAGGCATTTCTATAACAACCAACGTGGACCAGCAGCCACACAACAGATTTGCTGGGTCTGGGAGAGGCAGTAATGATACACCTGCGTGGGAGCCTGGTATGAATAATTTCTGTACAGGGCCCTGGCGTTACATTTCAGGCTGATTGTCCATGGAATATGACCAGGTATTATTCTCCATGTTATTTCTCTACCCTCCGTGCCCTCCAACGCTTTCAAAAATCGTGATAAAAATACCTGACCTAACTAATAAAGTCCTTAAGGCCTTCAGAAGTTATGTTCGTGGTAAAATATAAGTGCTTATATTTAACAGCCAACAGAAATAGAAACCAACAATTAATTATGTTTCAACTGATTGCCCAATACATGCTACAGTATTCAAATCTTACCTAATATTTTTAAGCAAATTTGACACTCAGTCTGCTTTGCAGGCACAACCCCCCAAATTACCTGTAATTACCTGTAATTACCTGTAATTACTGTCCATTTCTGAAGTAGTGGAGGTGCAGTGTCTGACACGCAGTTCTGCTCTGGGAAGTGACTGCACACGAGGTTTTGGGAGGTTTTCTTATCACAGAATTCCAGAATGGTTTGGGTTGGAAGGGACCTTAAAGCTCACCCCATTCCCCCCTGCCACGGGCAGGGACACCTTCCACTATCCCAGGTTGCTCCAAGCCCCGTCCAGCCTGGCCTTGGGCACTTCCAGGGATGGGACAATGGGATGGTTTCTTCTCTGTGCCATCTCAGACCCTCAAACCACACCTGTGCTCTTTCCAAAAGAATGGAGAACAGCCTCGAACTCCCAGGAATCGAATGATGGCGATTTTTCAGTCTGTAGATAAATAAGGCAATGGAACCCCGACACCTCAATGTGATATGAAGCCACTCCAGGAGATGCAATCATTACCTCACAAGATTTCTATTGTCTCTTTTTCAGAGTCACTTAGAAAATTAAAACTTTCCAGATGAAAACCTGGAGTGGTTTAAATTAAACAAAAAGTGTTATTCATTACTGGATGAGACATCCACACCGAGTGTCAAAACTGTCACATTAGTTTGATTATTTTAAATTGCTGATTCATTCACAGGGAAGTGTCCCCAAAGCATCAGTATCTCAGACTATTTTTAAAACCAATTCTTAAAACACCCAAAGGACTTAAGCAAACACTTTCTAAAGTAACTGCAGAGTCTGAGTGTGCAGCTGGAGATATCCTGAGGAACAGGACCTTCACGTGCTGAGCACCTGCTGCCTGGAAAATGCTGAAAGCTGGAGGTATCCAAATACCTTCAGTATGTTTAAAAATCCTAAATCTTAAGTTCAGCATTACCTCTTGACCTGAAGGCCAGATCTTATGTGCAATATCAGCTCCCGTGGAGAGAAGAGTTTAAAAATGTAACCTGAGACATTATAGCCATCAGCAGTACAATGGCTTTGGATTGTGTTGGTTTAGTGAGTCCTTTTTTCTTCTTCCTTTTCCTCCCCATGCTGTGCAGAAATGTTTTGAACTGCTATGAAGGTTAAAGCTTTATCCACTCTTCAGCCCCAACCCAGAGTCCAAGCAAACCTGCAGTATTAACCTGGTAGTTTATGCTTATTGCTAGAATTTATGGAACGACCAGACCAATCTTTTTTTTCTCTCTTTAATCAATAAAAAGAGGCTTCTGGACAATCTTGAAGAGCAATCACATCAGCCAGTGACACTTGTCACTGTAAAAATTCACTCAAGTTTCTCTCATTCAAGTTGCTTTGATCAGTCTAAGCTACAGGATGTTTCTTTTTTTCCTTGATTCACTGACACAACCATGGAAATGACCGAAGGGTTTGCTGAGTGTGTGACTTTATAGGAGAAAGTTTTGAGAAGAGCACAGTTTCACCTGTGTGAGCAGAGGTGAGAACCCCTTTTAAAGGATGTTACCTCCTGCTTCTTTAAACAAAGCTCTGTTTGTGAATTTCAAATCTCTGAAACTCTTCACAGGAAAAGCTTAGAAAACTACTCACAGAAACATTTCTGAAACAGCAGAAAAGGATGGAAATATATTTTTTAAACCTGAATAGCTAGGCAAGGTCTGCTAACAGCATGGGGGCATTGGGAGAAACATCTTTCTGGTGGCGTTGGAAATTTGTTGCTGCCACACTCCACACAGTGAGAGACAACAGGAGAAGATTTTCAGAGATTTCAGGCAAACTGGGAAAAAAATGCAACTACTTTACCCAGCCAACATTACTGATGCTGAAGGAGGTGCCCACACCACAGACAGGAGCTCTGCTGCTCCCGTCTTCAGCCAGAGGCTGTACTGGACTTTAAGGAGTTAACGCTCTCTTCCTCTTCCTTTTTTTTTCCCTCTTCCTCCCTCCCTGCCTGGCTCCAGCACCGGCTCTCATCTGAAGGGCACAGGCACTCAGTGAGGTTCACATGACACCACCGACAGCAGCATGATAAGCCTATTTCTGACAGTGTGGCAAATTACTATTATGAAATCGCAGTACATTTGATTGCAGAGTGACTTTCAGAGGGGATCACACTCAGCAAGGTTATGAAGGGCTCGGTGTTTACTGCAGTAATGCTGACTTACTGGAAAAGAGTATCAAGAGCTCTTTAAATAAAAAAGCTTGGGAGATTCCCAATTCAGAGAACATTTGGCTGAGTATATCCAACCAGGCGTTATGCTTCTCTAGAATGAAAGGGGAAAATTATCAGCAGAAATACTTACGGTTTTTCCCCCCCTCCTCTTTGATGACTCAGTGAAATGTGTTTGCTAGAGATTCACTCGAAAGGGGTCATGAGCTTGAGGTTGTCCTTCCCCCTGGCATCTCTCCCCTCAGGAGGTCACAGGTGCTCTGTCTCTCCTGAGCTGCCTCCCTGCTCCAGCCAAAGGTCGGGATCTCCTATCCCTGCCCAGGCTAAAAGGAGAACAAGATTCAAACCAAAAATCAAGACAAAAGCAGAAGTAGGAGGAGAAGTAGGCAGTTAATGGGCTCAGAGAGCACGGAATTTGCCAATGGAAGAAGCAAATCTGCAAAACACACAACGGCAGTGACCCACCCGCTGAATTATCAGCACCCAAGGAGGTGTTACAACATGGAGGTAAATTGTTCCTGCCCCAAACACCTTCCTTCTAAACTTATTTGTGGAGTGACTCAAGCAGCAGAATCACAACAAAGCCGGGCATAAAGGACTCAGCAGGATTTTTATCAGACCTGTGGGCACCAAGGTATTTTCATGGTGAAATAAGTCCTTCTTCCATTATCTACCAAATAAATATGATTATTGCCTTGTTTTTTTCTAGACTTTGATGATAAAATTTTTAGTTACGACAACCCAGGTAAAGCTCTAATTGGTGTTCTTGCTTTTATTAATTATAATGTGTTTGCTCAGGCAAACACTGTTGCCCTGGCAGGTAAAATTAGGTGTGTGGCAAATTCAGATTTCTCTCTTTCTCTTCCTCCCTCCCTCCTCTCTAATTGAGGAATTACTTCAATGTTGGCTGAAATACATCTGCTTGCTATAAAGTGTGGGCACCAAATCTAAAAGCCTCTGAAGTTTAGGCAGAACCCTCTTGGTCTGTGTGAGGTTTTTGAACAGCAAAGGAGTAAAAAAGCCTCCAAAAACCTGTAATTTTCTCATCTTAGCACATTTTTAAGTTAAGGCAGAACATGCCAATCAATGCATCAATATAAAAAAGATTCCCTTTCCTAATTATCTCCATTTTCTTGGCCAAGTAGAGCATTCACGTGATCTTTATTTTGGGATACACACACAATACAATCTCATCTGCTGGCTGGAACGTGACCATTCCAGTCTCCTTGACCATTTTTCTCAGATGAATTAGAGAATTGATCCCTTAGGTTTAGTAAGTGGAGACTCGCAGGATTTTCTGCATTCTGCCTGCTCTGTGACATGAAATATTTGGCTGATGATGGAGCAGGGCTGCCACAAGTCGGTGGCCAGAGCCTGCCAGAGTTTAAGCTGCCTGACCAAATGTCTGGGGGTGGATGTGGAGCATCCAGAGCTGTCTTTTGTAAAGCTTATTTTTTTCAAGGCACATGTTCTTGGAATTGGTTTCCCAGGTGTCACAAGTGTTCAAAAAATCTCTGCAAACACGGATTTTGCACTTTGCAGTAAGGCCCAGAGGCAGTGGTCTCTGAAATCAAACTCCTGATGGCAAAAGCTTTGCTGCAAGTGGGTGGATATTTACTGCCTTTCCCTATTGGTGAAAGGGGAAGATATGACAAATTTGGGATCTTTTTGCATCCCTATCGGATTTGGATAAATGAGACTTTCACTTCACTGGGGCCAGGATGTCACCTGTGAGTTTTGGAGGGAGAGGTGCTGATGCTGAAGTGGGAAATGCTGCTCTGCTGGGTGGGAGCTGGGAGGGAGAGCACTGTTCCTGTTTACAGTGCCCAGACCCCAGGCTGTGGGAGCTGTGAACCAGCCTGGGGGCAAAGAAACCCCCTCATTGCAGCTGCAAAGCCCACCAGAGGGGCTGAGCTCTGTGCTCTGTAGCAGGGAACTGACCCCTTGCTTTAGTAAGTGGAGACTTGCAGGGGTTTTTAGTAAAAAACTCCTTAAAAGTTGCTGTGTTCCTAAGGCTGAGCTCATATCAGTGACTTGTCTGTCTCCATCACTTTGGGGATATTTAAACACAGTTGGTACTTTTGGAAAAACATCTTGTGATTATTTGTGGAAAGGAGGAGAAGAGGGCACTGGGAGCATCCAGCTTTCATCAGGGGCCTCTTCCTCTGAAACCAAAGGAAAAACATTGGGTGGTGCTAAGCAGAGACCTGCCACCAAAATCCACTGGTGACAGGTGTTGGTTTTGAAGTTGTGATGGGCTGATTGGGCAGGATGTGATTTAATCTACACAGAAAGCGTGGGGTGATGGGGGAGACTGCCCCCCAAAACTTTGAGGCACAAGTGGACAAGTGAATACAAGAAAAGAGGGAGTTCTTTGGATTCATTATGGTCTAAAAATAGAATTATTCTTATCCCCAAGAATTCCAGTTCTAAGGACTGTGTGGTAACAGCCTGACCATAAGTCTTCCACAGCCAGTTGGAAATCTTTCCAATGTTTTCAATTTACTCTGGACCATATTGCATGATGTAGAATTCCTAATTTTCCCCTGGAAATCTAGTCCAGGTCCCTGCTGTGTTCTATATATTACGATGCCATTTCCAGCAGAGTTTAAAGACAGTGACAAATGCTGGTTTCAGAGGAAGTCTTTGCCCAGGTATTTCAGCTTAGTCATACAGTGGCTGATCCTAAATCTGCAAGTCAGTATTTATCTTCTATAGACCATCTGCTGTACTCCTGACATAGGAATTCCAAAGGATATATGAAAATAAAGAAATCATTTCTGCAGAATTCTAAGAAAAGACAATAATTGTCAACAGTGGGTCTCCTTAAAATAGGCCTGGAAGTTTGCTGTGACTCAGTGTGTTTTAAGGAAAGAAAAATGTTATTTTAACGATGAAGCCAGCAAATTCTACCCTTTAGATTCCACAGCAGCAATCTCTGTAAAACCCATGATTTAAAAGCTGCTATTTCTCGCCATCTGAAGCTAAATACACTTTTTTATTCTAACAAATCTGAATAAAATTAGAGCACTCTGCATAAATTCTCCCTGCCTCTGCGCCTGCTGTCTTAGCTCGAGGCAGGAGCAGATGCCTGTGATTTCTAAGACTGTCAAACCAGCACCATAAGCCAAAGTTACATTCACCTTAAAAAACCAGGAAATTTATTCCAGCTTGGTAGCAAGCTGGTCCATTATTTCAGGTTTTGGTGCCAGTGTTCTGCTTTTTAAAGGCCATCTGAAACCTCACAGGCATTTTTGACATTTTCCCATTAACGGGGTTGATATTTGGGGGATTGGGAGTGCTTTGTTCATGTTCAGATTTAAACTTTTAACACCTTAAGTCTGGCACTGGTTCACTGGAAGATGCTATTTTGATTTTCCTCATTAGCAGCTCTTAAAAAACAAAGGAAAAAAAATAACACATTGCTCATTTAATATTAATTGGAACATATTTTTCCCTGTAGCAGTTTGCTGATTGTGAATTTCAATGCCACAGAGGTGGCGTTGCAAATAGTGCCTATAAATAGAAAATAAGCATTTTCTGTGAAATGCCCAGCCAGAGAAAAGGCTCATTAATCAGGGAACAGGTACAGCCCAACAGCCCAGCCTGACTCTGCTCATGGAAACACAGGCTGACAGAGCTGTCTGAACAATCAACCACAGCACTTTGCTCCATGCAGAGGGAGAAAGTTTAGTCAAGTGTTTAAAATATGGAAATAAGAGTGAAAATGCCTGTGTTGTTTCTCCTGCTGACTGGCTGCAGGCACATCACTCCCTGTGATTTAATCACTGACAAAGGGCCACCGTCCACCTGGAAACTGGGAGCAACATTTCTCAGAGATAGAAAAAACAGTAAAAATTGACATCTTGGAGCGTGAAAGGTGAAAGTGGTCGGTGTGTAAATCACAGGGATTTGTGTGGCAATTAAACAGTTCACGTTAAAACCCAGCAGGTCATTTTGGGCTGGCTGCATCCACGGGTTGTTTTCCATGTATCCTGCAGTGAGGACACTGAGTATGGCCAGAAAAAAAATGATTCATGGAGGAGAGCGAGTCCTCCTGCTCCCTTGTCTGTCAGCCATGGACTAAGGAGTATTGGGTGGTGGTTTGCAGAGATTTGCCACCAAAATCTAATCCTGGCAGCTCTTGGTTTCCAGGTTGATTCTGGCTAATTGGGCAGGGTGTGATTTAATCTATAAAGAAAAGGGCTGCTTTTGTGCTGGTTGCATAAAACCAAGCACAGTTTACTTTTGACCCTGCTCTGACCTCATTTCTACTCTAATAGAAATAAGAATAGTAACAATGGCACCTTTCGTCCCCAGGGATCTCAAAACATTGGAAAAGCTGCATCCTCTGAGCAGCAGAGGTGCGGCAGGGTTTGAAGGAAGAAATTCCTTTTCCTTAAGAGGGGGACTCATTTCCCTGACATCACAGAGGGGCTCCGGTCCCCTGAGTTGAGCCTCGGTGCCCAGCAGTGTTTGGGGGGCCAGGGGGCAGCTCCCCATCAGCTCTGTCGGAGCCCAGGGATCCCCAGGACCACGGTGCAGTTTTCAGGAGCACTAAACCAGATCCAACTCTGCCACCTGCTGCTCCCCTCCACGCCTACAGCGCCCGCCTGGTCACTCTGGACCCAGCCTTGGTCTGCCCTAACCCGGCTGGGGTTTTACTGAGGTTGTGTTACCCGTGGGGTTGTTGTATTTAAACCTAAAAAAAAACACCTGAGGGGCTCAATTCAGTGCTGGGCTTCCAATATTTATATTAACAGCAGGAATTCAGGCTGTCTCTGCACTGATAAAGGTGATGAAGAACTTCCACACCTGCCTTACAAAAACGAACACTTGGATTGTTCTAAGAACCTATTTTAAAGGAAAATTACTAATAATACAAAAGAGGAAGGCTGGGCTGTTCACTGACATAACTAAAGGTTATGAGTGCCATAACTAAAGGTGCTTTCAAAGCTCAAGCATTTGAGGGAACAGAAGAAAAATGCAGGTTTGCCTGTACAAACCAGGGGGGATTCCCAGCATCCCTCTAGATATCTCCGAGTGAGGAGTTTAAATTAGAGAGCTAACTCCATGGACAGTTACCAGCAACCAGCACGTGCAAAGCCGTGGCTTCTGTATCGCTGTAGGAACTCAAAATTGCTTCATTTTTAACGCTAAAAATCCAAGATTTTCTCTTTACGTGCTGCTAGGCCTGAGGCACCCACGCAGCTCAGGCAGTGCCTGGCCTCCAAGGCTCTTCTCCATGAGCTCTTCCCTGGGGTGAGTGTTCCCCAGCTGGAGGCGAGCACAAGGCTCCAGGCTCCCACGGCAGCAGGAGCTGCAGGTGCTGACATCAGGGATGCTCAGGGTGCCACAGCAGAGTGTATTTGTTTGGGACTTACAGGAGACTGCGGCTCATCAGCCCAGGGATCCCAAACTACCTCTCAGGCCTACCACTGCCAAAGACAAGGGCTCCCATCAGGCCAATGATCACTTTATATATAGGGCTAACTAAATTTAGTGTTAAATCTGCGGTGAAAATTAACAGCTTGTAATATTTACCTGACAGGCGTCCAGACCCTCCTGTCCAAATACACAGTTCCTTAAATTAGACACAAAATGTGGCATGAGACAGCAGCCTAAATTACATATTTACAGCCCTGAAGCAGGTAAGTACATATTTACACAGCCAGTCCTGAGTTCTTATTTTAAAGAGGCGGACTGGCTCTCTCAGGGTAGCTTTTAAAATGCTGATGGAAAATTGAAGCACTGGGAGGTCTGGGAGCTCTCTGAGCCAGGGGCTCTCTGTGTGTTTACAGAAAGTTCTGCTCAACAAACCCGGCCTCCATCTGAAAACTGGGAGCAACACTTCTTGGATATATTTCTTGCATTCAGCCCTTAGGGGTTGTTGTAATTGAAAGAATAAGATTATGTGACAATAAAGAGCAACTCCCTCTAAAATGTGCCTTGAGATTTTTCCCTTCTTAGCAAACAGTATTGCTCCCAAACTACTTCAGTATTTACGTAACAATTTCCTTATGGGTCACTGTTGAATAGAACGTGGGTCCTTCTATACCCAGAGCAAATGTCCCCATCACAGCAACTACAAAATTATGTCCATTATAACCTGCCAGGGCAGTTCTTTACACCAACAAGCTTAGGAGTTACCTCACAGTTACATATAGAAAAATGTAATTCCATTCTGCAACGCTACTTCAATATTCCAAACTTAATCCTTTGTGAAGTAAATTTCCCTCAAACATCCTTTTGGACTTGTGTAGGTTTTAAATCATAAGAAAGCAAGAAAAAAAGTAAAGAACTGAAGGAATGTCTTCATCAAAGTCAGCTCATAGCACAAACCAGGTTCAGGATGTGCTTTGTACAATTTTGTTGCTTTCAGCTGCTCTTGGAGATAAGTGGCTCCTTTGAAACGTGAGCATGAGGTATAAATTAGTAAGATGCTTGTGCAAAGAATGTGTCACATTTGGGGACATTTATACAGTCTTTGTTCAGGTGAGTAAGCAGGGCCTTACTCTGCCTGGTGGTTAATTTGGTCTCACTGGGATGAGTGGACGTGGTTCTCTGTGCCCCTGTCCAGAGCTGGGGATGCAGCTCTTGCTTCAGGTATTTGCTGTTTGATGAAATTCATGAGGAGAGCTGCAGTTCCTGATGATGGGTGATGGTATTCCCATGAGGAAAGCCACCCTGTCTAGAACAGAAGGACCAAATATGAATTCTTTTGAAAAGCTCTTAAATGAGCTTTTTTCCTGAAGTGTTACAACCCCATATGGCAGGGAGATTGTCATCACAGGTGTGTGGTAAGTGAAATCTGCTTGGCCTTTGGGGGAAAAAAAAGAGTATCAATGACATGGTTTTAGGATGGTGCCTTTGAAGAGCTGATCAGCCCAGTGCAACAAACAGTACAAAAATTTAAAAAAATAAAAAGCCTAGTTACTAAGGACAATTTGATGTTTCATCACCAATATGAAAAATAAAATATTTAAATACACAACAAGCTTTGTGAGGAATGTGTGACTCCTGTAAGTGCATTCTTATGGAAGAAGGAAAAGTCTGAATCCCAGTCCCAGAGGAATCAGTGCAGTGGGATGTGCAGATTTGGAGGACAGGCCTTGGCAGCCTTTGTGTCCTGTTAGGCAGTGCTCAGACTCAGACCAGTGAGGCTGTTTTACCAGCTAACTGACTTGGAGAGCTCTTTTTAAGCATCTTCCAAGGAATATTTGGAACTCTGGAAGAGGCCTCCTGACCAGGGGAACACCCTCTTGTCAACAGCCCGCTTCTCTTCTCCCCAGAACGCTTCCACCCAGCCTCTGTGGCCACCCTCACTCCACTGGGCATCCACAGATCCCAAGGACTGCAGCACTTGCCAGCCACAATCAGTGTTCCTGAGGGAGCCCCAGCCCCCAGTGAGGAGCTCAGTCCAAAGAATTTGTTGTCTTGTTTACGCCGCTCATCCAGCCTGACACCCGTCTCCTTCGAGGCAAGAAAGATGCTGGCTTTGAGAGATGTGCATCAATTCCAGCCACCATTCTGCCTATTTAATGTCACAGAAGTTCAAACACGAGGCTGATTTCATGCAATCAAGACTGTCTGGAACGTTTTCAGAACAGAGAGTTATATCCAAACACACATTTGCTCCATGAAGAATTGAAGAGCCTGGTGTGCTCTCACTTTTCAGACACAAGCAACCACAAGGCCCTTAAACAAAAAAAAACCAGTCTCAAAAGAGCTTGGATAAATCTGACACATGCTCAAAATGTCACCCTTTGCATATTATAGTGATTCCCAGGAGTCCCAAAGTGCTTGTTGTACGGTAGCAAATTAATTACAACATCAGAGTGGGCCAGGACAAACACGACCATTTACTTGTCTGAGAGAAACCTACTTAAGATCCAAACTTGATCCATATTTCAGAGGTCTCCAAGTTCAAGAGTTTTTATTATGAGGTCTATATGTCAAGTTGGTCTCTTTTCTTTATAAGGTTATGCTATTTTCATCATTAATATCCCCTCTTCCTGCAAAATGAACATATTACAGGGTAGCCCAGCATTTTGTTGTACATTTTAATGACTTGGCTGCATTTTCTATTTACTAGTAAGTGGATTTCTGAGTTGTTGCAGGTTTGTAGTGATGAAATTTCAGATCTTCTCACTTCTTTTCCGTGGCAGCTGTGAACATCTTAATTCTTTCTGGTTTTACGTGTTCTTGAAGCACAGGCAAAATAACCTCTGTTTCAGTGGGTTTATCATGAATAAAAGTCCTTGTAGTTTCTGAAGATTGGAGTGAGCTGGAAAACATTGTTTTAGACACAACAAAGGTATTTATTATCAAGGGAACCTCTTGCACAGGAATATTGGAACCGATTAAACTGCACTGTTTGCCTCAGCAAGAATTCGTGTCTCTAAACTCTGGGTGTAGGAATCCTTCTGTTTTATCTGCCATTCCTACTTTGACTTCTGCCAAAAGCAGTGCAGAACTTGGGGACAGTCATGTCCGTGCTTACCTCTGCCTATGGGCAACAAATCAGAGGTGCAGGCCCAGAACCTGGGATTGTGACCCACTCACAATGGTCAGAAAGGAAATGTAAATGATATATTCTTGGTGTAGCTGTGTGTTTGTAGCATTGACTTCAGCTGTGGCTCAATGGTTTGGGGGGGTTTTGTCTGGAATAATCCAGCTCAGCTACGTTTTGTAGGGAAAAAAAAGGAGAAAACCTTGATTATCAGAGCTGTTCTGTCCGAAATTTTGTCACGTGGAATATTTGAGACAAAGAAATATTCAGGTTTTGTTTCTGGCTGGTTGGTGTTTTGTTCCACCATCACTGAACTCAGGCCAAGAGCTGGAGAAGCCCAGGCTGGTTCTGCCAGGAGTTCAGCTGCAGCTGGACCCACCACAGAGCTGGCTGGGTACCTGTGAGGAAGCTCTAAATGGCAGAGGTGAAAACAGCTCCAGTTCAACACTTCAGAGCAGACAGATTGCTGCTGATATCCATCAGACCTGGCTGGTGGAGCCATGCATCCTCCTGTTTAAAAAGCTTTCCCTCAGAACACATTTCACCTCCTCTGGGTGTTGTGGCTGTATATTTAATTGTAAATGGCTCAATAAAAACAGGTCAGACTTGTGGTCGGGGAGCTCTCAGATTTTGGAATTAATGTTTTAATACAGATTTCAGAGGTGGTTCTTGTGCATCTCAGTAATTCCCTGTACATCAAGCCAGCCATTTCTTTCCATATATGAGCTTTGCTTTTAGAAGCACATTAAATGATAAACATAAATGTTTCATTTGTTATAAATATTTAATAATTATGAATAATTGATGAGCAGATTTTTAAGCAAACTGATTAGAGTTGTGTGAAATTAAGGCTACCTTTGTATAGTTTTCTAAGCTGTATTCTAGATATTATCTGTGCGATAAAGGTGCGTGTCTGATTGGTACTGTCATTAAAAATATTAGCAGATGGCAATAAACAGAAAAACACCATTTTAACAGTTATATTGGCAATAAAATTAATATGGAGGTCTTCCTTGTGGATACAAGAATCTCTGTATCCACCAGTTTTCATTCCACTGTAATCCATTCTTTATGGATTATTTTAGAGGTTTTTTTTTTAAGAGAATGTGTTTAATAGCACAGCACTAATAGCTGGCTGTGATGCAGTGACTTTCACCTATTTTGCTTTCAATTTTTTCTAATTGCCTTTGATCTCCCTGGGGCTTTGAAGCCTAAAAAAACCCATATAAAGCTTAACTAATTACCAGGGCTCTTGCACCTCTGAAAGATTTCATTAAGGCCGCTGTTTCTGGTCCCTGCACCCAGCTGAGGGGTCCCCAGATGTTTTTGGGTGTCTCACAGAGTCACATCCCTTTGCCAATAGGTGCCACTGTTGCTCTGCTCGTCTGAGTCGCCAGCGTCCTTCGCTTGAAAACCCAACCTTGAAAGAGCAAATCTAAATCACAGCGACTAAAATGGTGCAGAGCTAAAACTCCATCCCGGCCATGGCCAGGGGCTTGTCCGTGCCAAGACTAAGGTATATGCTTTGCCTTGTTCCTAAAAATAATTATAATATTGCTAATCTTGAGCAAAAATGATGAACTGCATTGAATTAATTCCAGCTATATTGAATCTAAGCCTTTAACTCGCTGCAGGTTTATTGTTGAGCCTCAGGCCAAGAGCAGCTGAGCTTTGCAGATCTCTGCTCTGGGCCAAACCAGGTTTAAATGCAGAAGCTGCACGTCGGTGCAAAAAGAATCTGGGCTTGTGCCAGCACTTCTTACACAGGAGCAAAGTCTCGGGGTGGCCTGTTCAGCCACGGAAAGGCCACCCAGAGCTGTTTCTTCCAGGTTTGCTGTTTGGCAATGCAAGGTCAGCTAATGCAGTTTGCTTTGCAGCTTATCTGCCCTTAAGTGCTGCTCTCTGTGTAAAGCCAAGGGTAATCAAGGTCTGCCTGCTTCCTGCACAGGGAGGAACCTTGCTTCACCTTGTCCTTGGATGTGCAGCTGTTTGGTACGTTTGCTTTATTCTTGGATGTTTCAGACATGCTATGGAACAGCGCAGAAGAGAACCCTTTTCTGCTCTTTCTTCAAAGAAACGTGTAGCAAGCTGTGTAAAAATGAAAAAAACAAAGAGCAAAGCTATTAAGAGATTTATGTCCTTTCAGGTTCCATCTCACTTATTTTGCTTTTTGCTGGTTTGGTTTGTTTTGTTTTGTTTTGTTTTTACTGCCACAATTTATTGACTAAAACCCAGGAGATGAAAAATCTGTTTTCAGTGATTTGATACCTTCTGAAATATTCCCGGCCACCTGCAGTTCAGGATGTAACCCAGCAACTTGTTCTAACTGGTGTAAAGCCCTAATAATAACCTAATTCTCATTCCTTCTGCATGGAACAGCTCCCACAAGCAACAAGCTATATTAAGTAGTGCTTAGGATCACCCTAAGCAGTTTACACAGGGGCGTCCCTGGCTTTTCTGGCTCTCACTTGGCCGATGGTTTGCAGACATTCTGACCCCCTTCAAAGTCCAGGATTCCACTAATATTTTGGGGAAGATGTTCCTGGTCAGGAGGTTATGAGTTTGGTTGACTTAGCTGACAAGTAGCAAAATCAGAAATTGTTGGGCTTTCATGGGAAATGGGGCAGACTGGTCATCACTCAGCTTCTTCCTTGTGCAGACTTTCATCAGGTGCTTGAGAAGACCACAGAGCGTGCGTTCTTCTGAGACAAGATTAAATGTTAGAAATGACAGAATTAAACTTTTGGTCCTGGTGTTTTCACTGTACAGTTGTCATAGGGAATGTTTGTACTATTTTGACAGCAGATTAAGGGCAAAACAATATTTTTTGTTCCCAGGGCATGTGTGTCTACCCCAGCTGGAAGAGAAAATCGCTGTTAGATATTGACTGGATCCAGTAAATGGCATCAATCAGGAGTCCTGATTCTTCAGAGCCTCTCAAGTAGATATTTGAAAAGTTAACACAGCTGTACATTACAATTAAAACTTCAAAAAGATAATAATATTCCATTAATTCTCCTCCTAGTTGTATCCCACAGCTCTCCTTGTTTTCAGCTGATATTAGATAGGGGAAAGAAATCTCTTCATTGACACTCTTCTCCACTGCTCCCTGTGGTGAATAAGTATTGTTGTATGAACAACATTTCCACTTGATTAATCCAAAAAATAAGCTACTGACTGGGTAAGAAAGTAGCCAAAAGTCACCACAAGATCCATTTCCAGAATTAAAACAGAAGGAGGCTCCTGTCTCTAAATCTATATATTGACCAGTGCACCATGTTCCATCTGATTGAATTAATAATGCCAAGAACTACCAGGAATGGGAAAATCTGATTTCTGAGGAATCCAGGCCAACTTGCATCCATTCCAGCTATGGAGGGGAGGCAGCACAGGTTGTAACCATGTCCACTGCAGTTATCAGCATACTCTGACACTAAATTTTGGCTTCCTGGTTCCTCGTGACAGGTGAAAAGTGCTGCCGTGGCAGGCCCTGAAATGAGAAGCAGATGATGAAATGGTGCTGTTTGTGCACAGCACTCAGATGGCTTAGTGTGCCTTTGAGCCAGATTGTATTGCCAGTGATATCACACTACTTTGTCAGGCTTTGTATTACTTTTGTTTATAATTTAATCCCTGGAAATAAGGGTATTTGCATGTCGAGTACAATAAATTTCCATTTAAGCAACTGCATCTGTATGTCATGAGATCTGATCAGTCTGATTTCAACACTTGCATCATGGATTTGCAGACACATTTAAGAAGGCTGAAAATTAAAAGCTGATTTCCTTGTGCTGCTTAAGGGTTTCATTGTGCAGCATCATTGCATACCCAACCTACGAGCTGCCTGTCTAGAGAGAATGATAACAATATTTGGTGGGGGGGAGAGGCACCTTGGTGGAAGGGACATTCTAGCAGATGATACCTGTGGGAAAAGGATTGTGAAAGATCTGGCCTTCATTTAAGTGCACTTTGTTTATATGAATTGGAGGTGTGCTGATTAAAATAATCCTATTTTACCAGCAAGCTCCTATTAGAGCCCAGGGAATGCCCTGAAGACACAACACCCAGTCCCAGCTGGGTTTTCTTCACGTGCCCTGGTCACCCTCTGAGGCACGGACTGGGAAACATCCAGGGAATCCCAAGCAGTGTGTGCTGTTTGTCTGCCTCGGGAACGCATCCCACTGCAATCCAACACACAGGGGAGCTCAGGGGCCTGTGAAGGTCACGGAGTTACAGTGCCTTCCTTCACACAGATAGTTGTTTAAGGATGTATAAAATAGGATTTAGGTATTAGTCACAGATGATCTCTGCCTGGAATGTTGGCACACACAGCCCCACGTTGGAATTTTCTGTTCCTTACCTCAAATTTCCCCAGCATGGTTCTCCTTAGTGCTTGATCTCTGAGCTGGGAAGCAGATGAGGCTGTTCTGCATGAGCTGCTGCTGAGTTTTATAAACGTGAGAGATACACAACACCCAGTATTGCTGAGGCAGCCCAGTAGTAACAGCAGCTCTATCCCAGTGCTCCTTTCTTCATCTACACATCTAAAAAGCACTTTTTAGGGAAGAAATCTGGGCTACGTACTTTGCCTCAGCTGGTAAAATCAGCCAGTGCAAAATTTTGGATTGGTTCCTTAGTGTAAATATAAGATACTGTACAGTTCTTGAAAAATTATCCATGATTTGGTTAAATTTGGTTAAATACCTTCATCTGCCATGGGAACCAGCCTCTGAAAAGGATGAATGAACCATTTTTCCTCCCTTTGCTCTATTGCTGCTGCAGCAGACTCTGCAATACAGCCTAGCATTTGGTTCCAGGAAAAAAAAATCGAAAGGAAGTCATTTTAGCAGAGTCAGGAGGATTTGCCTGAACAGCTCCAATATTGAACCTAACTGGCATGTTTTGACAAAGTTAAAAGTCTAATGACAAAATTTTGCTGAGCTCTCAAGCAGGGCATGAAATCTATCGAGCAGCTCTGCTAGCAAAGATGCTGGTGTTTCTACAAGCAAATGAAACCAATATCCAGATTCTTAAAGATCCTCTGACACAAGTTGTATTGAATTCTGAAAGGATTAATGAAGTCTCTCTTGCGTGATGTTGGTATATGTTGTCGTGTATATTGCTGTATAGCTGCAAGTGGCACAGCAGCCTCTAGTGACTGCCCTAAGTGCCACTTTTAATTGGCCAGCAACTACATCCAGTGTGAACCACCCCATGGAAGCTGTGCTCAGGCACTGCTTCTGCCCTGGCTCAGGGAGAGGAATGGCAGGTCATAAACAGAATGAATTCATACAAAGATGCTTATCCTTTTCCCTGTCATTACCCTTCTGAGCTGAGGCTGGACTCCAGCTGATGGCTGCAGCCCTGTACTACCCCCACAGCACCGGCTCTGACCCGCTCTGTTCCTGCTCTCACCTTCCTGATCTTCCCCTTCTTTCTTTCCTGATCTTTCCCTCGTCCTCTTCTCCAGCCAGTTTCCAATGAGAGCTCTAGTAGAGTGTCTGAGTCCAATTTTCTGCCAGTCCTGCCTATCTTTTTGTGATGCACTCACATTCCTTTGTCTCACCGGCACTACCCTCCCTGCTTGTTGGAACTGTCCATCAGGTTATGTGGGTGAAACACCACTCAGCAGTCCAGTGCTAAAACTGGGGCAGAAAGGGGCTCCAGTCCTGCCTGTGATGCTGGAACTGCTCAGCCATGGAACCATTTGTTTGTTGTGCCCACAGTGACAGCGACCACGTTCGAGGCTGCATCATGTTTATTTATTGTTGACCAAAACAGTGGCTCATAACCCACTACAGTCAGCTGGGTTTTATTCTCACACCACACACGCCTGCTAACACACAGTTTCTCTTCACACAGACACATTTTATTTTAAACAGCTGGAACAAACCAGGATGTCCATTCAAAGAATGTTCTTTACTGACAGAGCTAAAGATAAGGGCTTGCAGCATGGTACAAGCTTGTATAAGGTTTGCATATTCCATGTTCCAACTAACAGCTGGAATGAGGTTCTGATGAGCCTTGTTTATCATTGTTAATGGCTGCCCTTGATTGACTACCCATCACCTGATATTAAATACCCTAAAAAGATATTTTCCTAGGTTGAGGCATGAACAGACTCGTGGAATCTAAGATGTTCACTATAAGCTTTTTAGGAAGTTAACGACGCTGTCCAATCCCCTTTTCCCAGATGGAAATGAGAAACCACAATAATCAAATAGGCTTATGATGCCATGGAATCCATCCTCGAGGTGGTACCAGGTCACTCGCACCCCGTTGTCCTCCAGCCTCTTCTTGTACAACAAGCCGTCGTCCCGCAGCACGTCGTACTCGCAGGTCAGGATGAACGACTCTGGCAGCTGGTGAACAACAGCATCTTCAGCCAGCAGCGGGCACAGGTTGGGCTCACAGAATCTCCTCACCGTCTCATAAACTTCAGCTATAAAATCAGTGGGCCTAAGCGGCTTCACACCTCTGACCTTAAATTTCTCGGGGATGTTGTCTGGACTCACCCACTTCCTGTACTTCAGCCTCATGTCTGGAGGAATATGAGAGCCCTCCAAGACCTCCTGCATGTGCAGTGCATCCCCATTGAGGTACAGCAAAGCAAAAAAAGCAGCACGTTCCCGGAATAACAGAGGGACTCCCCGGTTTTGGTGATAGGAAGGTAAATTGAAGTCCAGTGCCTGAAGGCCTGGGTAGATCAGGACCTGAGCACGTAGTCTGGGCAGGTCTGACCTGCCTGCCAGGGTCTGGCTGACAGCAGCTGCCAGGTTGCCCCCAGCACTGTCCCCACAGACAGTGACACGGGCAGGATCCACGCCGTAGTGCTCCAGGTGCTGCAGGAAGTGCTCGGTGGCGTTCAGACAGTCTTCGTACGCAGCGGGGTACTTGTGTTCAGGGGCTAAACGGTACCTGGGGCACAGGGACAGACAGGTGTGAGAGAAGGAAACATCATTAGCAGTAATCAGGAAATGGTCCTGTATGCTGTCCTTCAGCCCTATCAAACTGGAGTGGTTTTGCTCTAGGTCAGGCTCTTCAATACCTCCTAAGCAGGCACTCCTCCGTTTGGGATTGCAGATAAGCTGTAAACTGTGTGTTCAGTCAGAAGGACTCACTGAAGTAGGATTGTCTCTGATTAATGGTCTGACCAAGGAATTGCACAGTTCATAGTCATGCTGAAATCTCCCTCTGTACTCTTGACAAGATAATTTAATCATTTTGTGCCTCTGCTTCCTATTTGTACAATGGGCGTATCACAGTGTAATTATTCTCTTTCCCCATAGTTCCCAATTGCTTGGAGCATCTTATTACATGTTCATATGTTCAGCACATAGAAGAAGGAGACTTTTTTCACCTAAGTTTTTAATTGGCTTTTATAGACTTCCTTAGTGTGCCAAATATTTCCATCTCTGGGCATGAACAGTTAAGAGCTATGAAATCTCCGTTATCACTGTCTCTTTATGGACTTCACTGAATTCTCCAGCAACTCCTCTGCCAAAAAAGAACATCTCCCAAGCCAGCACAGCTCTGCTCAGGTACCACAGCAACAATAATCTCCCAACAACAGAACTGGGTAGGGCTCACTTACTGCACAGACACAACTACGGAGTCACTCTCCCTGGAGAGGTAGCGACACACCTTTTCATAGGTATCTGGAAAAGAAATATTGTCATTAGTGCTTTGCTACTGCCCTCAGCTTTGAAACAGTCTAGGAAATGCTCATTCAGACTTCCTCCCAAACCGCATGCCGAAATTTTATTTCAATTTTGTAAAAAAGCTGAGAATGTTCTTTCTATATTACCACAATTCCTCCAGGAGGTATCTTACCAAGGCTTCCGAAAACCCAGCCTCCTCCATGAAAGAAGAGGATGCCTCTCCTTTGCCCATCAGAGGTAGCTTTAGGCTGATAAACCCTCACAGGTACTTCATTAAACTGCAGATCCTGGATAAAGAGCTTTGGATCCAGCCCTAGTTTCCGTCCCTGTCGCACGTATCGGCCAAAAGTGATTTGACTGCAAAGCCCAGTCTTCTCCAAAATCCTTCCCTGTTAAAGGTAAAAGAAATTAAAATATCTTTATAAGCTTTGAGTTAGCCAGGGTATAAAAAACTCTGCATTGTACTTAAATCAAAATGTATTTGGGGGAAATTTTAAAGGATCACAGAGCTCTGATTTGGAAATAAAACAATTTTCCTAAGTTCTTGCATCCTACAGTCTGTAAAAAAATTTACTTGTACTACTCAAATCCAGTGTCATTGTAACATCACATCAGAAATTTTATAAAGGTCAGCCAAACTGGTTGTCTGGAGTATACATTTTAATCATATTGTCCTGCACACCTTGTGTTCATTCTTGCTGCATTTATACTTGATAACGACAATGAAATTATCATATGTAGAAACAGTTCTTCATTGCAGCAACTAATCTTCATGAGTTAAAGCACAAAACTCAGTGAATTTGCAAATCTAAAGTGCTGAGCTGTGTTGTGCAAGTTAGTTACTGTTTTTTATTTGCACAACAGATCTACTGAGCCCTATGAAGCTGCTTCCTTTCCCAGTGCTCTTGCAATGCTCTTGCAAGCTGGAATACAAATCTGATGTAATAAGTGAACAAACAAGCTGAGAATCAAAGAAATAAACTGTTACAGTTCACTGGCTAAACAAGATCTCTCTTTTTAATGCCCAGTGAGTCTGTCTTGTCACCTGCTAGAGGGGTTTAGGAGAGCTGGGCAACTTTGTCAGTAAATTTAATTGAAAGAGGATGTAAAAGGTTTAAGAATCTGTGAGGAGAAAAACAAAGTCTGTGTGATAGCAGGAGTGATGTTATGGCTAAAGGAGTGACAGAGAAAGCTGAAGATTCTAAGATATTCGAAGACAGAGCAAGTGACAGAGGCAGCGTTGAGGAGGGCTCTAATGCCGTTTATGCAACGCTGCCAAGGGAGTCCAGGGATTAAGTAAAGCAGCCCTAACCGGATTGTGTGCCATAAATGTCAGCCGTGGCAGGAGCAGCTGAAGGGCTGCAGCTTTCCTTGTGCAAGGTGATTTCGCCCGAAGATGCGGGCAGTTATCAGGCAGAACACCAGCCCAGCCCTGAATTCGGGGCTGCAATCAGCCGGTCGCAATCTGCGCTAACACACCCCAGCACGTTCCTGAACCGGGAACGGGGTTTGCCCGCGACATGGGCAGTGTCCCGACCGGAGGTGCTCCCCGCAGCAGCCGGGCCGGGGGGTGCCCAGGGCAGTGTCCGCACCGGGCGTGCCTGGGGCAGCATCCTCGACCGGGGGGTACCGGCGGCAGTGTCCGCACCGGGGGTGCCTGGGGCAGCATCCTCGATCGGGGGGTGCCCGGGGCAGTGTCTGTGCCCGGGGCATTTTCCGATTGGGGGTACCCGCGGCAGTGTCCGGACTGGCTGTGCCCGGCGCACTGTCCGGACCGGGGGGTACCTGGGACAGAACCAGACCGAGGAGTGCTTCCCGCATCCTCTCCCCGTGATGCGGCACCGCCAGCATCCCACGGGGACAGCGGGGACACGCGGATCCCGATCCCGGCTCCCCGTGTTTGCTGCACCCGCTGCCCCTCCCCAGCGCCGCGGGGTCCCCCCCAAACGCCCCCTCGCCCCCCGCACGGCGACTCACCAGCGCGGCGGTGCCGAGCAGCACGGTCAGCACCAGGCGCAGCTTGGCCGGCTGGTTCACCCCGGGCGGGATGTCGTAGCTGGGCAGGCCGAGCAGCACCGCGGCCGCCGCCAGCGCCGCCAGGGGCAGGAGCAGCAGCAGCAGCA